>VSMD01067265.1:0-216311 GCA_008750895.1 Mirza zaza
AGTCTCACTTTATTGCCCAGGCTAGAGTGAGTGCCGTGGCGTCAGCCTCGCTCACAGCAACCTCAAACTCCTGGGCTCAAGCAATCCTGCTGCCTCAGCCTCCCAAGTAGCTGGGACTACAGGCATGCGCCACCATGCCCGGCTAATTTTTTCTATATATATTAGTTGGCCAATTAATTTCTTTCTATTTATAGTAGAGATGGGGTCTCGCTCTTGCTCAAGCTGGTCTCGAACTCCTGAGCTCAAATGATCCGCCCACCTCGGCCTCCCAGAGAGCTAGGATTACAGGCTTGAGCCACCGCACCCGGCCTGAAATAATGTTTTGAAAGCTGCTGTTGTCAAAAGATAATGGTTAAAAATAGTTAAACTTTTCTCAAGGGGCACTTAGTTGGAAGAGCATTAATCTTTGATTTATTGTTTACAGAAAGTACATTGTCTGTGATGCCTGGAAAACAATGCAATACTTTCCTTGTTAAAGTTATACAATGTAGTACAATGGAAAACTTAGGGGAAAAAACCCTACATTTTAAAATTCTCTCAGTATCCAATTTCTTGATGAGATCCTATAGGGTAGGCATTTTATTCGAAGAACGGTTGGTCAGGACAGGGAAGTATGTAATATATTACACAAAGATTACTGACAAAAATGAATGAAAGCTGGTGTTCCTATTTAAACTCTTGACATTTTAGTAACCTAAAAATTCTATTTATGATTGTAGATTATCACCCACATGATTGTGATCAGAATAATTGAAGTCTCATTTTTTATAATTAATTGAGCTGTGCCAGAAGTCAGAACAGGGTTGTAGACTGTAAGGAGAACCTGAAATTGGCATTGTATTTGCATGTTTAATGTGAAATCTAGCAGTCATAGGTTTTACTCACCTTTTATAACAAGAAGAAAGAAGCAATGATTCTCTAATGTCTTAATAATAAAAGTAGTTAGTTACACGGTTATTACTAAGGGAGGTACATTTTTGCTTTTCAGAGGTTAATGGTTGCTTTGATAGGATATAGCAACATCTGAAGTCTTTGTTGTATTTTACGTGACCATTATATTGTGAAAGCAAAATATAAACATGCATTTAGTGATACTCATTTGTTATAAAATGATTTAAAATAATGTCTATAATGCAGTACTCATTAGTTACATGTGCCCATTAAACTTAAAAAATGTATTATTTGCTCTAAAGCAGTAAAAGCCCATTTTGGAAAAAATTGTTTATATATTATTGTTTATTTTACAAAATATGTGATGTTCTATAAATGGGTTGTATTGCATAATAGATGACACTTTGCCATGAATTTTGGGGGGAATTAATATTTTTCTCAGTATTTCTATCTATTTTGATACCACCAGTTCCATTTCTAATGATTGATTGACCTGAGTGTGGGAGTTCTCTCTGATCAGAATTGCTTCCTTTCCTCACATTCATTAAATAGTTGTCCAAAACAACTAACCTACTTGATATCTGGTAGCAGCAATGCTGTTTGCCAATGAAATATTAATAATAAAGAAGAAAAATGTGCCAGTGTTTGGTTTTCCCCCAGAAAAGCTAATTCTGTTTAAAGTATAATTTTTGCAGTCTATTCCCAATTGCAACAGTATTTGTGACCTGTATTTTCAACTGCCAAATTAAAATATCTTTCTCAGGAAATTAGTCAGGATATAGTTATTTTGGAATTTAGGATTTGGAATCATAGGGGCTCAAATCCTGACATTGCCATTCATTTGTTACCTCTATCATCCATAATAACTCACTTAACAATTTTGAATCTCCAGTTTTATATTTTGTGGATTAATAGATGCTAGTTTTGTTAACTAGTTCTTCCCCCAATTTTAATCTATCAGAAAAATTTCATAATTGTTGCTGCATTTTTGTAGACTCACATGTTTTCTTAGATTTTAGTATCTTCTTGTTAGAATGACTCTTGGATGTTCTATTTCAGATTATACTGCAAAAGGCAAACTGATTTGTGTTTCTGACAAAAAGAATATATTCTGTAGCAATTGGGTGTGAAATGTTCTGTAAATGTAAATTAGGGCCATTATATCTAATGTATAGTTTAACTCTGCCGTTTCTTTGTTGGTTTTTCTGTCTGGACGATCTGTCCCTCACTGAAAATGGAGTCTTAAATTCCCCTACTATTATTGTGTTATAGTCTATCTCTCCCTTGAGATTTATTAACGTTTGCTTTATATATTTGGGAGCTTGGTGTTAGGTGCATTGATATTTATAATTGTTATATCTGCTTGCTGAATTGACCTCTTTATTGTTACATAGTGACCTTCCTTGTCTTTTTATGTAGTCTTTGTAGTTTATCTTATCTGATGTGAGAATAGATACGTCTGTTCTTTCTTGGTTTCCAGTTGCATGGAATTATCGTTTTCCACTGTTTCACTTTCATTCTGTGGTATTTCTATAGGTAAAGCGCCTTTCTCGAATTCACCATATAGTTGGGTCTTGTTTCTTTTTCCATTCAACCACTCTGCCTTTTAGTTGGAGAATCAAGGCCATTTATATTCAGTGTTGTTATTGGTCAGGATGGAATTACTACTGCCATTTTGTTGCTTATTTTCTGGTTGTTTTAAGACTCCTCTCTTCCTTCTTACTACCTTTCTTTGTAGGTAAGTGAATATCTCTGGTGGTAAGATTTAGTTTGTTGCTTTTTATTTTTAGTGAATCTATAATAGGTTTTTGTGCTGTTGTTACCATGAGGCTTACAAAAAACATTTTATAGATATAACAAGTTATTTTAAAGAGATCACAACTTATCTTAGACACAAATGTTTAGAAACAAAGGCAAAAACACACACACACAAATCTACACTTTTGACTCCATCCTGTCCACGTTTTGACTCTTAGTTGTCTCAGTTTACATATTTTTGAATTACCTATCTCTTAAAAAGTTGCAGTAGCTATTATTGTTTTTGACAAATTTGCCTTTTTGGCTTTGTACTAGAATTATGAGGGGATTGCATATCAAAAATACAGTAATAGAGTATTCTGCATTTGTCCGTGTACCAGTGGATTTTTATACTTTGAAAAGTTTCTTATTGCACATTACAGGTTTTTTCTTCTTCTTTTAGACTAAAGAACTCCCTTTAGCATTTTGTTGCAAGATGGGTCTGGTGGTGGTGCATTCTCTCAGCTTTTGTTTGTGAAAGACTTCATTTCTCCTTCATATCTGAATGACAGTTTTGCTGGATGCAATATTCTTGGATCACAGGGTTTTGTTTTGTTTTTTTTTTTTCCTTTGAGCAATTTGAAAATGTCCTTTCACTCCCTTCTGGCCTGTAGTATTTTTGTTGAGATGTCTGTTGGCAGACGAATTATATTTTATTTGCTTCTTATCTCCTGCTGCTTTTAGGATCTTCCTTTTGTTCCTTGGCCTTTGAGAGTTTGGAATAGTCTTATTTGGGCTAAATCTGTTTGATGTTGTAAGATTTTCCTGCGCCGGGATATCTTTCTGATGTTTCGAAAGTTTTCTGTTACTATCTTGTTGAATAAGCTCTCCTTACTCTTGCAGCTCCCTCATGAACCCAGTATTTCTTAGATTTGATCTTATGAGGTAATTTTCTGTGTATACATGGTCTTTGTTCCTTTTTTTTTTCTTCTGACTGTATTTTCAAATAGCCGGTCTTCAGGCTTCACTGATTCTTTCCTTTTCTTGGTTCATTCTGCTGTTTAGAGCCTCTACAGTGTTTCTCAGTTTAGCCAGTATACTTCTCAGGTCCAAGATTTCTGTTCGATTTATTTTAATTATTTCAATCCCTTTATTAAATTCTCTGATAAATTTCTGAATTGCTTTTCTGTGTTATTTTGGAGATCACTGAGTTTCTTTAAAACTGCTATTTTGAATTCTTGATCAGAGAGCTCACAAATCGCCACTTTGTTAGGATCTGTGACTGGATTTTTGCTTTGCCCTTTAGGGGACATCATGGTTCCTTGTTTTCTGCTATTGTGGGCGTATGTCTATGTCTTTGCATTGAAGGATTATTTATTCCACTCTTCTCTGTCCAGCTCGTTTGGGTTTTTATTGAATATATTTGCTTAGTGAATCTCCACTGCTAGGTTGCTGCCTCCTTTTCAGCTCTAGGTTGCACCTGAAGCCCAGGTTCACCTTGGCACTAGTCAGTGGTCAGAGCACTGCCTGTTCCCAGTGGGGGAGGTCCCAAAAGGATCATCTCAACAGTGCGGGATAACCTGGCAGTTCGTGCCCCGGGTACCTGGGGAACGTACTACAGCTACTCTTAATGTGGTGTCTCCTTTGGCCAAGATACAGAGCAAGTTTCCAATTTGGAGATGGTAGTCCCTCCTCTCCTGTCTTTGTCTTTGCCTGTCCTCCAGGCTATTTCTCACTTCAGGCAGTCAAGATGTGACCTGTGGGTTAAGGCAAGGATAAGTCTCCTGCCACTGAGCCCAAGAAGATGGGGAAGCTGATCGACCACTTCAGTTTCACTCCTTCCAGTGTAGAAAGCATAGGAATTGAGGGGAGATTTCTAGCATGGCTATGCCTGGCAGAATGGGGAGAGGGATTATCGATGTGGAAGTCTGGTTCTTCTACTGTCTGCTCATAGTTTTTCCACTTCTCTGAGACCCTGGGAACTGTCCCATCCTTATACTTGAACTCTGGGTTGTTGCTGGAGAAGATGTCAGTGCTGTATATTTTTTTGTTTGTTTTGTGGTGGGGTTGGGAGCTTGGGGAACAGAAGCCAGCTTGTCTCTACACTGCCATTTTGGAACCAGAGCACTCTGACGATTAATAATTGGAAATGTGTGCATGTAGCTCATTTCTAAGCTGTCCAGATTAATGGCAGCATAATTTATTGAACCTTAGTATTTTTTTCAGGCAGTTTATGATCTTAAGGAATGCTCTTGCTTGCTTTGTGCACTGGGGACACATTTGAAGGTAGGGTGGTTAAGAATGGAGAGTGTGAAAAACTTTTATTTTTATAGTTTCTTCTCAAAGACAACAATTATGTTAGTCTTTATAGATATCGAAGAAAGAGCCCAAGAGTAAAAATAAGTGTATCACTGCTAATTATTAATAATTGGGTAAATAATCATTAATATGATTCTGTGGTTTAAATATGTAGTAATATCATCTAAAACATTTCTTCAAAGACATTATTTGGAAATTTTAATTTTCATTACCTGTGAACAAATGTGATCAAATATTAATAAGTGTAATAAGATTTTAGGGAGTCATGTTATATAAATTATATTCAGTGAATCTTAAAATACTCTTCCATGTTTGTCAGTGCAGTTATACTTTCACTTGATTATGAAATATAAAAACATTATATTCAGCAGTTGTTGGTTTTTGTTTTATCTTCTTTTTTTATTTTATTTATTTATTTTTTATTTTAGCGTACTATGGGTGTACAAGTGTTAAGGTTACATATATTGCCCATGCACCCCCACCCCCCTCGAGTAAGAGCTTCAAGCGTGTCCATCCCCCATTGTTTTGTCTTCTATCATTGCTCAAGCGTGTCCATCCCCCATTGTTTTGTCTTCTATCAAGTTTATGTGTATTTGTAATTTTGCCCACATTCAAAATTGGAACCAAAGATAGTCATCTTCTTTGTCCCTTTATCACTCTGATAAGCAGACTTGCATTTGCATAGTACTCTGGAATAGAAATGTGTTCACTTTGGGACTCAGTTACCACACAATTGAGAAAGTGAAAAAATATTCACACATAAACAGTTTCAGTTAAGATGATACTGTGCAAAGTAGTGCCACCTATACTTAAATAATGGCTCTGTTAACTTTTTTTGTGGTATTAGAAATGCATCCTCTTATTAACTGCACTGTATTCTTGGTTATAACAATAGTTTTGTTTTAATTGTTTTTGTATGCTCTCTTGTGTAGAAGACACTATGCATAAAATACATAGTGACCTCTACCATTATACTGTAGAGGTCAGAGAAGACTTCTGAAGGAGGTGGTATTTGACTAGGACCTTTAAATAGGGGCAGAGATTAGTGTAAATGACTAGGCAGTACAAGCATGTGAACAAAGATTAGAGATAGAAAACACATGGTTTTTCTTGACGGTAGTGATAGGCAGTACAGCTTGAAAAGATGAGAGGCCTGGAGAGACTTACCGTTTTGGATATTATTTGCAGGGAGAAGGAAGCCCTTTGGGAGTTTTATTAGAAGCAACCATCTTCAGTAATAGAAGATATCATGGTTGATATCATCATGTAGATGTTATCAAGTGGTCAGAAACAAGGTTTGAAAATTTGTGAGAGATCAGGATTGAAATAGGTTTGGGAGTTACCTCCATAGAAGTTATAGTTAATGTTGAAATCATATAGAGAAGAGTAAAAATGGGCTGAAGACAAAGTTCTACTTGTTCATTTATTAATGTATTTAAAGACTAGATGGAGGAAAAGGAGCCAGAGAAGGATGCCATGAAGTAATCAGCAGAGGTAATGTCCCAAAGTCTATAATGTTCAGGAAAGGTTGTCTGCTGTGCCAACTGTACAAAAGCCTCAAGTAAAGCAAGGTCATTGGTGATCTTTGGCCAAGTAGTCCATGGGAGAAAGGCAGCCGGTGTAAAATATTCTTTTGAAGGAAAGGGAATGGTGTTGAACGCTTTTTTAGGTTCTGTGAATTCCAGCAAATTTGTAGAATCAAAGCTAAGTAACGGGAGAGGTGGAAGAGTAAGAAATCATAATTGACCAAATTCCTTGAGGAGTGAGAGACTGAGAATAAAGGAATTTTATCTTCTGCCTCCAAGAGAGAGGTAAGTTTGCCAGAAGAAGCTAATATGCTTTAGAGAGAAGTTGGATTGCTAGGAGAATGACATTATTCTATACTTTATAAGACCTTGAAGATAACATTTTCTGAGCAATATTGGGAATTGATTATATTATGGTATTGATTGAAATGTGTGATTTCTGGAACTATATTCTTCATGGTGCATTCTAGTGTATTTAGTATTAAGTTGTTATTTATCCTATTCTTGACCTTATGAAAGTGTATCTCTTAGATTTCTCATGCTTTTGTTTTTCATATCTTTCTCTGTCACTTTTATTTTCTCTGAAGGTTTGTAGCAATATAGTGTGAAATACATCTTAAAACTAATTTCTGAAAAATTTATTCATATGTGTTTCCTCGTCATTTAGCTTGACCCAAGGATTATTCGACCATTTATAGCAGAATGCCGTCAAACTATTGCCAAACTTGATAATCAAAATATGAAGGCCATTAAAGGGCTTGAAGATCGGCTGTATGCCCTAGACCAGATGATTGCCAGCTGTGGCCGGCTGGTGAATGAACAGAAAGAGCTCGCTCAGGTAGGTACCTATATCAGACTTCTCTCAGGAAAAAGAATTTGTGGTTCGTACAAGGGTTTTATGTGCAATATCAATTTTGTATGCACTATGTTTTCATTTCATCTTCAAATATAGTTAATGTATTATTTTGTTTACATGTAATAAGAAGAAAGGCATGTTCTTAATGGTTGGGTTCATAAAGTATAGTGAGTGAGCCCAAGCTACTGTAGATGAACCATGAAAGTCCTGCTCGCAGCTGGGAAAAATAATCAACATTTTAAAATGTTAATAACATGCAATAAAAGCAGTCTTTCTATTAAACACTCAAGTTTACCTTCTGCTCTGTCAAAAAAGGAAAAAGGATAAGAAACGATTTTAAAAGGACAGAAATATGAAATCTTGAAGAATTTACTAATAATTAGATTTTAGGTCTAATTTAATGCAATATTACAAGAATTCTGCTGTCAAAGTAGGTTTATAACCACATGAAGGCAGTGGAATGGCAATGATTGGTAACCCTGGACATTTTCCCACAAACCAGTGTCTCCACCATCCATGACAGGTACTATGGCAAAACCGCCCAGAGCCAAACTGTTGAATTTCACAATTAGATTTTTATGCACATTTTTCTAGTTTAACTTTTTTCTGCCAGTCTTTTCCCTCTAACATGTGCTGTTTTGTTAGAACATATGAATAATTATGTCCCCCATGTTAACTTTTTTGCTTTTTAAAAAAGTAAACTGTGCATCCTTGCTGTCATTAAAGTTGATAAATTAGAATGTCATCTAGTATTTTCCTGTTAGTGATAAATTCCATTTTCTCGCTTAAATCTTTTTAAATCATCTTGATTTCTGGAGGATACTTGTGCTTGGTACATGTAGAATTCTAGGGTGTTTGCTACTAACTTTTAGTGTTTTCTTTGCCTTTAGTTTGGTTTCTAGCAGTTTTACTCTCAGGTGACAAGATTTGGCAATCTTTTTTTTTACCCTGCATTGGGCTTGTATTGCTTTTTGAATCTTTGACTTAATGACTGTATCATTTGGGGAAGTTCCCAATTTCTCTCCAAATCTTGCTTTTGCCTCCTATGATTACCCTTGTCCTTCACTGATCCAGTTACCAGTGTGTTAGACCTTTCACCACATATATTTCATTTATGTTTGTTTCCTATATTTTCTGTCCTTTCATCTTTCTGCTTCATTATAGATAATTACTTTTGATTTATCTATCAGTTCTTTTTAGCAGTGACTAGCTGGAGTTAACCATTTTCTGATTTCTTATTTCTCTTGTTTATTTTTCAGCTCTACAATTTCAATTTGGTTCTTTGTTTATATAGTTTTAAATTTTCAGCCAGAATATTCAGTCTTAGCCATCTGTCATCTCTTGGATCACATAATAATTTAAAAGTCTTTACCTGTTAACTCCATTATATGTACCTGTGGGTCTGTTTATATTTTGGGTTGTTTAGTATAGTTTTTAGTCTTTGATCTTGGTCTTGCCTTTTCATATGCTTGATTTTTTTAATAAGAAAAACCAAGGAAATATTATGGGGCCTAGGATAACAGTCTACAAAGAATTTGTTTGCTTTTGGCATGCGCTAGGGACTGTTACAATCTCAAATTACTTTAATCCAGTTTCAGAAATGTAAAAGATTTTCTTGGAAAAAAAACACTTTCTTGGAAGTGTGTCCTCCAGTTCTTATGATGGCCAGTCTACTTTTGGTTTAACCGTAATTATACGATGTAACTTTTCTGGATCTGAATGTATGTGTGCTCCATTGTCTGTTCCCTTGGCTGGCTCTGGTGTTCAATTTTTTATTTCCTAGTCCCACAGAAATATCATGACTGTTTATTTTTAGCTTTGGTCTCCTCTTTAGGAATCAGAAGTCTCTAAGGAAAAACATTCCTAGTTGCCTAACTTCCATGTCTTGGTTTCCTTCTCATGGATCCTGGCACCTTCACTGTGCCTGGCTCCTTCACTGCTGTCCTAGATATCCCATACCTAAAGCCACAGGGAGCTTGGTCAGCATTACCATCACATTAAAGACCACCATCACTAGAAACAACTGTATTCCTGATGTTTCTGCATCTTCTCCAGTGTTGTTATTTTTTAACCTTCCATAAGATGAATCAAACAAAATGTATTTAACTATACTTCGTTTGATGGTCATTATTTGGTTTCAGTTTTCCTTATTACAAGTACTGTTTGAATATCCCAACAATATATTTATCGTTACTTACATGTTCTAATATTTCTTTAGATACAGTCTCCGATAATGGAATCACTAGACTAAGATCTCTGTGCATTTTAAATATTAATAATGTTATAATGCCTTTCATAAAAGCAAAATTAGTCAACATTTCTAGTAAATAATAATAAGAGTAATTTCCCTTTAATCAATGTTTGCCATGTATTTCCTCTGAATTTTCATTTGTCAAATGTTCTTTATTTAATGATTTTGTGAGAATTTATCACATATAGTCTGGGTAATTTTTTGTATACTTTAAGTTATACAGATATTGTATCTTGCTCTGTGTTGATTATTTTTACAGATTTTAGTGCAGAAGTTTTAAATTTTGATGTCAAATTTATTCCTGTATTTTTTCATATTTAATTTTATGAAACCATCATTCTTTTAAAATCCTTCAGTTTTTTAATAACCATTTCTTAGATACTCTAAGATAAGAGAGTATCTCTTATTTTCTCTCTCTTCTTTGCTTCTTCTCTCTCTCCTTTGCTCCCCAGAATCTCTGTTCACTTTTTGAAATACTGATAATTCTACCACTTTATATCATTTGAAATCTTCACTTTAAATCATTTAATCTTAATCTTCTATAGTTAATCTGGCAGATACATTAAATAGTTTTATATTTGATGGTAATATAAAAAGAAATTTATTGTTTATGTTATCCTCAAAGCCACATTGGATTCAACAAACGGAGTTTTTGTCATATAAGAATAAGTCTTATTTTTCTGGGAGTATGGCTGCTGTGATGAATGCGTTATTGGTATTTGTTTTCCTCAAAATAATGGAAGAATGCCTTTTTAAATATATGTATTTAAGCTTTTCATGTTTACTATCTAAGTTTGACTATTTAACCTTCCTGAATACCAATTGGAATAAAATTCAGTGAATTCCTTACCCTGTTCCCATGGAAATTACAAAATTAATTTTAGTTTTCTTATCATAGAGGACCAGTTTAAACATCTTCTTTCTGCTTAATTTATTCACAATATTTTGCTATTGTTTTAAACTATAGCAGTTCATGGAATTTACCCTTTAGAACATTTAATGAAAATTAGACATTCTTAATTTTTTTAACAATGTCTTTTCTTTCTTTGATTTTGATACCTGAGTAGTGTAGTCCTTTTAAACATTGAAAGACATTTTAATACTTAACTATTTATATTCTTAAGTGAATACATCTTGGTAGTCCTAAGTACTCATGAGTGTATTTCCAAGTCATCTAGACTGGTTACATATTGGGAACAAAATCTTAAAATAGAAATGCAAGCCCCAAGGTAGACAGGGTTCAGCGGGCATACCTGAGTGAATCTTGATGCAACAGGATTAGGTTTAATAAGATTATATTCAGTGACTTCATGAGAGAAAGGGGATAAGCTGTTGTAGATGGATGGTATATGGTCTGTGGGATAACTTTTTATACCTATATTGTCATCTGTTTGGCTGTCAAGGGATGTAGAGAGTTATGGTTTTCTGATCTAGAAGTCTTCATCACATCAGGTTTATTTTCTCTTAGCATGCTGTATCACAATTGTAATTAAACTCTAGTGCATGCTTTTAATACAGTCTCTTCTCTTAGAATATAAGCTCCAAGAAGGCAGGACTCTAGTCTCTCTTTTGTTGTGCTATCCACAAAGCCTTACTGCCATTCATAACCCATAGGAGGAACACATTAATTCTTAATACAATGAGAATTTGGGTTTAAGAAATGTTAAATTTCTCTTTAGTCTCTTGCTGGTCTGGAATATTTCACATTTTATTACTTACAGATGTCTGTTGCTGTTAATGATATTTCCTCATTGCATTTATTTTATCAGTATTTTCTTCAGAATGTAGTTGGTGAAAATAGATAAATTCAGATTAGCCAGTTTTAGTAGATTTTACATCTTGCCATACACATTTACAACTTGAAGTAGTACATTCTAGTTACATAGTAATTAAAACTTCTAACCACTCCCTGTTTTAAAAAGAGAAAAATAAATCATGGAAAGGGATTTATTGCCTCAACATTTCATAAAATAAAGACCAGTCTAAATGTCTTTAAAGGAGTAATTTTTTTAAACTATGACATTTATGGGGATCCTCGGAGACCCTTCTACGTGGCCTTGGCAGAAAAACCTTACCAAACTTGTGAAGCTGTGTAACACTGGAGACCTGAATATTCATTCTCTAGCCATTCTTACCTTGCATCTTATGAGCAAAATAAGGAAATGACAGCAAGTCTTCTTCCTAACCAAAGTTGACAGAATGTGTCTGGAGAGAGGTTGTGAGTGAGTGCTGTAATGCTGCTAAACCTTATTTACGTGTAGAAATATTAGTACTAAATTAGTGGAGATTATCAGAATGTCTAGTATATATTATGTTGAGGATGGTTTAATAAGTATGAAATTTAATTTATTAAAAAACAAATATATTTTTCCTTCATCAATGTAGTACTTACACATGCTTTTGGTGTCAGGAAATCCTTTATTTATGGTCTGGAATTTAGATTTGATATTCTGTATTTTTCATGGATTCAGGTAAAAAGTAATTAAAAACTTAGGAAAACTTTACCAAAGGAGATAAAGACAGCAAACTACTCTTTAATAGATTAAATTATAGAAAAATTATAGCTGCAGTTGACCATAAAACATATTGAAGGGAAAAAGTCTGGGCACTATGGCTCATGCCTATAATCCCAGCACTTTGGGAGGCTGAGATGGGAGGATCACTGGAGGCCAGGAGTTTGAGGTTGCTTGAGCTGCTATGACATCACTGCATTCTACCGCGTACAAGAGAGTGAGACCCTGTCTTTTTGAAAAGAAAGAAAAAAAAAGGCATACAGTTATTGTTGAAATTGTCTTGTTTTCAGAAATTGAACCAGTTTGACTTCAGTACACACCATTTAAATTTAAATGTCATGATATTTGGAAGAGCATGAAACAGGAAAGAAAACTACCAGAAAATAGGAAGACATCCTTTTCGTTTGCTGGTTATATGGTTAAGTTACTAGAAGGATAATTATTGATTTACAATAGCAAGGCAGCAGTCGGATGTGCAAAACCCAAACTGTCTATTACATATTAACTAGTATATAGAGTAGGGATAAAACCGTCATTGTAGCAATAAACTGCATAGTGATAACCATGTATATTAAGTTGTCTTTGGACTAAAAATATTTGAGAGATATGAAAGAACACTGTGGCAAGATCTGTCTGAATTAATTTGTAACCTAAGCATACTCGCTGCTTGACAAAATGATACAATATTTACCTGCAAAAATAAATGAGAAAGGGTAACTAAGAAAATAGGAAAAAATTTTTTCTACTAAATAATAAAGTACACTGTGAAAGCCCACAATTTAGTCATTGTTTTAAAGACAAGAGATCAGTAGAATAAAATGTAGTTCAGAAATAACTGGAAATGGCTATAACTTTTCAATAAATAATTTGAAGACCTGTTGACTATATTTTATTTGGGGGAAATGTATAATAATATTGTATCAGCTTGGCTAGATTAAATCCATTTCCATTTTTCAGTGACCATATTTTGTTTATGTTTAGACTGACCTGTGGTTTTGTAGAAGTCTAGACACATTGGTTCTAGTTCTAATTCAGCTATTGTGTCCTGGATAAGTTACTTTATGTCCTCAGCCTTCATTTTTTTCTAGCTAGAAAAGTGAAAAAAAGTTAGATGAGCGTTTCTTAAAAATTCTGGGTCTTGTGCTATGATTGCATCTATTACATCCGGAAAAATAGAGGATATTAAAATCTTATTTGAAAACAAAATAGTTTGTGTTTAACATAAAGATATTCCTTCTAAGTGAATGTTCATGTATTCATGAAACAAAAATAATGTTCTTTAAAATATCTTTTTCTCAAAGGGATTTTTAGCTAATCAGATGAGAGCTGAAAACTTGAAGGATGCATCTGTATTACCTGATTTGTGCCTGAGTCATGCAAATCAGTTGATGATTATGTTGCAAAATCATAGAAAACTCTTAGATATTAAACAGAAGTGTACCACTGCCAAACAGGAACTAGCAAATAACCTACATGTCAGGCTGAAGTAAGTAATTTTTTTTATATCTATTTTAGGATATTTAGAGTTGTATATATTTATTTCTCCCAAGGGATGGGTAATTTTCACATGCCATTGTATTGAAATAATTGATTCATTAACTTTGGAATTATATTATTATAGAGCCTTATGTGTCTTGATTTCCTTAGCTTAACTAGTAAGAAATTATTTTTAGCAAACTTGTGAATGTTGAAAATAATGAGTTTCATTCTGTAGGTGGTGTTGCTTCGTAATGCTTCATGCTGATCAAGATGGAGAGAAATTACAAGCTTTGCTCCGCCTCGTAATAGAGCTGTTAGAAAGAGTAAAAATTGTTGAAGCTCTTAGTACAGTTCCTCAGATGTACTGCTTAGCTGTTGTTGAGGTTGTAAGGAGAAAAATGTTCATAAAACACTACAGGGAGGTATGGAAGTTGAATTCTATTTTAATTGTATATGAACTTTAATGAACTGGTATATGTTGTTTACCATAGCTTGTTTCTTCTAGTGGGCCGGTGCTTTAGTCAAAGATGGAAAGCGATTATATGAAGCAGAAAAATCAAAAAGGGAATCTTTTGGGAAGTTATTTAGTAAGTATTCTTCGTTAATAATTTTATTATTAAAGAAAACAATGTTTTTATGTTGTAGACTTGAGTTATCTATAGCGTAATGCATGTATATGCTATTAATTATCACTGAAATCTAGAAAAACAGTCAAATCCATTCTTAAATTTTAAATTTGAAGCATCAAATTTTAATTTGCTTTTTCAAATACCAGAGATAATTTTTCGCCTTAAGTAAAGTTCTAAAATAACCATATTGTTAATTTCTTTATACAGGAAAGTCTTTTTTAAGAAATCGTCTGTTTAGGGGACTGGACTCCTGGCCCCCTTCCTTTTGTGTATGTATTTATTTTCTAACCATGACTAAATTCCGTATGTTTTAAAACCTTTTTCCAGAAATAGAGGCATTTATCAGAAACTTACAGAAATTGTTGTGGTTTTTTAAAAAATCAAGATAAAAATGTTGGGTTTTAAAAAGCCAATTGGTATAAAACTTTAAGATATATTTATAATTCTTGATCAAGAATCTTCATAGGATTGGTGGGAATAGATTCACTTGTTCTTTCTTTGTGTGTATATTTCTTCCTTCTCCTTAACCCTCCTTTTTTCTTCCTACTATTCTCCCCTTCCTTCTTCTTCCTCCTCTTCCTCCCCTTCTCCTCCCCTCCTCTTCCCCTCCCCTCCCCTCCCCTTCTCCCATCCTCTTCCCTTCCCCTCTCCTCCCCTCCCCTCCCATCCCCTCCCTCTTTTCACAAATTCCCCTTTCTGCTTTGACAAATCAGGATAGGGTAATATTTCAGTAAGTCTTCATTGGAACATTAGTTTGGTATATTTCTAAACGAATATTACCTGGGACCATTAATTTTATTAGATGAGAATAAACATTTCCATGATCAGAGCAGTTTAGGAGTTGCTGGGATTTTCCCTCCCTCCTCAGATAGTCTGTTACGTGTTAAACATGTTTCTGTACTGCGGGGACTTCTCAGGGCTTTAAAATATATATTTTTTTTAATGTCTAAGAATGAGTGATGTAGTAGAAAGGGATTCTCATACTTATTTATTCTGGAATACTTTTTTATGAAGAGAATTTGGATATCTCCAGATCCGCTCGAGTAATGAATTAAAACAATTGAAGTTAAAAGGCACAATATTTGGTACTTTTATAAAGAAAGAAATGATAATTTTTTTTTTTTTTTTTTTTTTTTTTTGAGACAGAGTATCACTCTGTTGCCCAGGCTAGAGTGCTGTGGCATTAGCCTAGCTCACAGCAACCTCAAACTCCTGGGCTCAAGCAATCCTCCTGCCTCAGCCTCCCAAGTAGCTGGGACTGCAGGCATATGCCACCATGCCTGTCTAATTTTTTATATATATTTTTAGTTGGCCAATTAATTTCTTTCTATTTTTAGTAGAGACAAGGTCTCACTCTTGCTCAGGCTGGTTTCGAACTCCTGACCTTGAGCAATCCTCTGGCCTCAGCCTCTCAGAGTGCTAGAATTACAGGCCTGAGCCACCATGCCCAGCCTATTTTTTTAAAGAAGCTAAAATTGATTAAGAATTCGTATTTTGGAAAATATAATGGAAAGATCAAGGGGAAGAGGTGCAAGGAAGGAAGTGTTACATGGAAAACATTTTTGGATGTCATTAACCAACAAGGCATGTTAAAGGTAACTGTAAGAGATGTAGGGCTTGAGATGTCTATATCATCATGCTATAAGTCAAAGAAAAATTTGGGAATAGCCTTTTGCTAGTGAAACAAGTGGTTTTATTTAGTGTTGATGGGAATACTAGAATTCCCATAAAATGCTAAAAACACAAGGGGAAGAACAAAGCACATCACTTGATCACCAACAGCTCATGTCCTAGTCTACTGAAAGCTCAGAAAAATAAAATATCATGTCTTCATTGTATGATCTTTTATTTTCACTTCTTATTCTGTTTCTTAAGTTTGATTAGATCATTTGAAGAATTTTTATTGTAGTAAATTTAATTATAGTAAGAAACCATATATAAATTTATCCTTTGTATATTTTGGCAAAAAGAAATTTCTTTTCCTCCTTTGTACAGACACAGAAGCCTCGAAAGTTTGACTGTGAACTTCCAGATATTTCATTAAAAGATTTGCAATTTCTGCAATCATTTTGTCCTTCGGAAGTTCAACCATTCCTCAGGTAAATATCATTAGTATTTTTAACTTGCATTATAACCTTAAAAATATTTTTTCTGTTTTGGAGCTGTGAAGAGTATCACCAGAAGTGCCAGTATAGAGGTATGTTTTATGATACACTGGCTCTCTTATGACTGCTTTAGGAAATTTTGGGGGAATACAGAAATGATCGAAAATGAAGATAACCTAGGTAACATAGCAAGACTCCATCTCTAAAGAACAATTAAGATAAAGTAGAAATTTTATGCCTTGTATTCAATTTATGTTTTTCTACTGGTTACTGTAACTTTGCATGCTGTTGGGAAATTTCTGACTTATCAATTGGTTGATTATGACTCAGATTTCTTAAAGTACTCCTGGTATTCATTTAAAAGGGATGATAATACTTTCATTATTTTTGACATGTTAAAATAATTGGTTGCAGTTACCTATCTTTTCATTAGGAAATCAGAAGTCTCAGAAATCTGTCTAATGTGATTGCATTTTGTTTCAGGGTTCCCTTACTTTGTGACTTCGAACCTCTACACCAGCATGTACTTGCTTTACATAATTTGGTAAAAGCAGCACAAAGTTTGGATGAAATGTCTCAGACCATTACAGATCTACTGAGTGAACAAAAGGCAAATTCAGTTCTTTCAAATGCTTCTCTTCATTAGTATAAAATGTTTGTGCCACTGCAACTCCTTAAGCCTTTCTCTCTGTTTTCCAGACATCTGTGAGTCAGGCATCACCCCAGTTGGCCTCTTCACCAAGGATAGAAAGTGCAACGGGAATTACAACTACTACCTCACCAAGAACTCCTCCTCCACTCACCGTTCAGGACCCATTATGTCCTGCAGTATGTCCCTTAGAAGAATTATCTCCAGATAGCATTGATGCACATACATTTGATTTTGAAACTATCCCCCATCCAAACATAGAACAAACTATTCACCAAGTTTCTTTAGACTTGGATTCATTAGCAGAAAGTCCTGAATCAGATTTTATGTCTGCTGTGAATGAGTTTGTAATAGAAGAAAATTTATCATCTCCTAATCCTATAAGTGATCCACAAAGTCCAGAAATGATGGTAGAATCACTTTATTCGTCAGTTATCAATGCAATAGACAGTAGACGCATGCAGGATACAAATATATGTGGTAAAGAGGAGTTTGGAGATCATGCTTCTCTAAATATCCAATTGGAAAAATGTAGAGTTGTGGCCCAAGACTCTCACTTCAATATACAAAGCATCAAGGAAGACCTTTGCCACTTCAGAACATTTGTACAAAAAGAACAGTGTGATTTCTCAAATTCTTTAAAATGTATAGCAGTAGAAATAAGAAACATTATTGAAAAAGTAAAATATTCTCTGGAAATAACGCTCAAAGAAAAACATCAAAAAGAACTGCAGTCTTTAAAAAATGAATATGAAGGTAAACTAGATGTACTAATAAAGGAGAGTGATGAAAATGAAAATAAAATTAAAAAATTGAAAGGAGATTTAGTATGCCTTGAGGAGGTTTTACAAAATAAAGATAATGAATTTGCTTTGGTTAAACATGAAAAAGAAGCTGTCATCTGCCTGCAGAATGAAAAGGATCAGAAGTTGTTAGAGATGGAAAATATAATGCACACTCAGAACTGTGAAATTAAAGAACTGAAACAGTCACGAGAGATAGTGTTAGAAGACTTAAAAAAGCTCCATGTAGAAAATGATGAGAAGTTACAGTTATTGAAAGCAGAACTTCAGTCCTTAGAACAAAGTCATCTAAAGGAATTAGAGGACACACTTCACTTTAGGCACACACAGGAGTTTGAGAAAGTTAAGACAGATCACAAAGTTTCTTTGGAGGAATTAAAAAAGGAAAATCAAGAAAAAATTAATCAAATACAAGAGTCTCATGCCACAGTTATCCAGGAAAAAGAAGAACAGCTACAGGAATTAAAACTTAAAGTTTCAGATTTGTCAGACTTAAGATGCAAGCTAGAGGTGGAACTTGCATTGAAGGAAGCAGAAACTGATGAAATAAAGCTTTTGCTGGAAGAAAGCAAAGCCCAGCAGAAGGAGACCTTAAAATGTCTTCTTGAACAAGAGACTGAGAAGTTGAGAACAGAAATAAGTAAACTCAACCAAAAGATTCGGGATAATAATGAAAACTATCAGGTGGGCTTAGCAGAGCTAAGAACTTTAATGACAATAGAAAAAGATCAGTGCATTTCAGAGTTAATTAGTAGACATGAAGAAGAATCTAATGTACTTAAAGCTGAATTAAATAAAGTAACATCTTTGCATCACCAAGCATTTGAAATAGAAAAAAGCCTGAAACAACAAATAATTGAACTGCAGAGTAAATTGGACTCAGAATTGAGTGCTCTTGAAAAACAAAAAGATGAAAAAATCACCCAACAAGAAGAGAAATATGAAGCTATTATCCAGAACTTTGAGAAAGACAAAGAGAAATTGGTCATGAGCCAGGAACAAGACAGACAACAGTTAATTCAGAAGCTTAATTGTGAAAAAGATGAAGCGATTCAGACTGCCCTAAAAGAATTTAAGTTGGAGAGAGAAGTTGTTGAGAAAGAGTTGTTAGAAAAGGTTAAACATCTTGAGAATCAAATAGCAAAAAGGTAAGAATTAAGTTTAGTATGTAATTATAAAATTAAAATATTGATGATTCAAATGTGTGTGTGTATGTGTGTGTGTATATAATCAGGGTCCCTTGTGTTACTCATTTACCTCAGGTAAATCTAGGAACTGGGATATTTTCAGGAAATGAAAGCTTTTACTTTTAAAATAGTGTTTCTTGCAAACATAAAAATAAAAGGCTTTTTAGAAATGAAGTAGTATTTTGGATTTTCAGAGAAATGATTTCAAAATTTTGAAATGTTTTAAAGAGCTTTTTTCTTTTTTAGTTGATAAATTTCTTTTTCTTGATTTATTTTCATTTTTTTCTAAATTCTTCAGTTGAAAATTATTTCTGGGCCAGGTGTGGTGGCTCACACCTGTAATCCTAGCACGCTGGGAGGCCAAGGTGGGTGGATCACCTCAGCTCAGGAGTTCAAGACCAATCTGAGCAGGAGTGAGACCCCAGCTCTACTAAAAATAGAAAAAATTTTCTGGGTGTCGTGGCATGTGCCTGTAGTCCCAGCTACTCAGGAGGCTGAGGCAGGTGGATTGCTTGAGCCCAGGAGATGGAGATTGCTGTGAGCTAGGCTGACAGCGCAGCACTCCAGCCTGGGCAACAGATGGAAACTGTCTCAAAAAAAGAAAAAGAGAAATTATTTTTGTACATATGAATTTAGGATGTGTGTATTAAAAGCTATAAAATTTTTCTCTGAGTAGTGTTTAGGAAAGGCTATATCATAGATTGGGAATATGTAGATATGTAGTGTATTCCTCATTGTTATTTTCTTAATATTACAATTTCAGTTCTTCTGTGTTTGAAAGATAATACTTTTAAGTTTCAAGTTTGATACTGTGGTTGCAGATTGGTGTTTTTGCATTTTTATTATTTTTAGTGTTATTACTGCCTTTTGTTAATGGTTTTTTAGTATTTTTACCTTTTAAAAATTTATGAAGGGGTTTTGTGATCCAATAAACAGTTTCTAGAACACATTAGGTTAGTTGTTTATTCTCCAAGTGAGTATAGGTGTATATATATTTTGTAGTTTAACCTCTGTTTTGTGCATTAATCACTTTTAAACAATCTCTTGTCATTGTCTCCTGTGTAATACGCATATATTGGTGTATGGTTAAATCTCTTCTGGTTTGAAAATAGAAGCTCTTTATGTATTCTGGGGGGATTAGAGGGTTTAATAGAGGAATTAGGGCTTGCATCCATGTTTACAGATCTAGAGGAGCAAAGGTCAATGGAGTCACTCCTGAAGGCTAGGAAAGCTTGTCGAAGAGAATCAGAGCTGGGCAGTAGTTAAACTGATAAAAACAGTTTATATTCAGGAACTATTGCAGTAGGGGACAAGAGACTTCAATATAGAACTGAGCTCAATTCACAATACACCATGGACATGTTGAGATTTTTAGCCAAGGAGCCTGGGATAGGGGTCTGTGGATAGAAAATTACTAAAAGGAAACATGAGGGGTAAGGGAGATTCTGGGTAAATTGACCTAATAGGATTCTCACTTAAGGCAGACCACCGTGTTAAGATACCAAGGGTGGAGCTGAGGAATTGGTTCTCTCTAAAGTGACTTACCGCGATTCTTCCTACAACTGGGCAGTGCAGCCCCAACAAGAACAGATGCCATGATCAAAGCCTAGAGGAACCTAACTAAAGTTTAGACAGAGAGAGTCTTTGTCAAGCTGTAAGTGAAATCTCAGGAAAATAGACGCTGATGTACCTACCAATTTTGATGGTTCTACGTGGCTCACTGGGAAGCCACTGCAACGCATTCAAGAATCTCTTCAAAGCACCAGTGGTCTGGCTCAGTCTGCAGCAGGAAATGGCTAGTTCTCACTTACTTGCCAGGAAGTTGCTGTTAAAGTGCATCTGGCTACAACCACCTCTGGAAAATAAGCCTGGTCTTCTTTTCTTCCTTTCCAAACCTTGCAGGTGTTCTTTTCATTGGCAAACTTAAAGGTATACAAGACATCTGGGAAATGTAGAATTTCTGTATTGCATTGTAGATGAGATCATAAAAGAGGGGTGAGGGCAGTGCCTACAAGACACTGGACAGTCGAGCACTGTATGCCCCATTTTAACTCAGCAGTCAGACATATATCTCTTTTGCTTATATTGGACTTCCAAATAAAGACACTTACCATATCATATTCCTCTCTGACGTGATGCAACTTGTATCCCTCATATTACCTCAGATAGTCTCACTCTGTCTTAAAAAGTTGAGACTCAAAGTTTTGTCACTCTGGTCCTCTAGAAATGAACGTTTTGATGTTCTTTCCCTTCTGCTCCATCACAGTCTCTCTTTGATATTCTATAGGTTAAATACTGAAATACAACCTTATTTTATATACCAGAGGGATTGGAGAAGGGGGGCAGATAATGATAAAAGATGATTAGTATGCACAGGCTTAATTCCTAGAGTCTTCATTTCTGTAACCACCCTCGCGACTCTAGTAGGTATTTACAGCTTGCTTCTGTTACCCACTCCATTTTTTACCTTAGCCAATTTCTCAGCTGATCTTAGTTCTTTACCTGATAGGCATGATTCAGATCTTTGTTTCTAAAGAGATTGCCATTAATGATACTTCCTGTAATACAGTTACTGTTGTTTTTCATTGACTTTTTTCATCACTGGGCATGGCACTTCCAAGAGACACCCCAGAAAGTCCACCTGTGTTCAAATAATATTTCTCTCTACCCCTCTTATATAGGAGCAACCTGTTTCACATTGATAATGAAGTCCAGTCCTATCAGTCCATACAGCAGCCTCCTCCTTTGCCTGTTGGTTCAGCTGCATGAGGAGCCTTAAGTGGCCTATTGTTAGCACAAGCCTCCAGTTCAGTGGAATTTTGGCCATATCTCCTATAATGGAATTCTTTTTTAGGGAATTAAATCAACTGAATCAGCATGGCCCACCCAAGATTCTAGCCATAGGTAGCAAAAGTTTGCTTATAGCTCATCAGGATAATACAGTAGTCATTCCAGTTTTCATCCGTTTCTCCAGCCTAAGCATTTTAACTTTGAGAGAATTATTATCACAGAGTAGTCTCTCGTTCAGAGCATGTGCTATTGGATATTACCCTAACTGTGTGAAATGCCATCCATCCACTGTTGTAACTTGAGTCTTGAGTAAACTGGTCTCCCCAGTTGTACCAGACCAGCTGCTTTAGGATTTGGCATATGCAGTAAGACCAGTGATTTCCGTGGCCTTGAGGCCATGGCTACACATCTTTCATTATAAATTATTTCCCTTGTTTAGAAGCAATTCTAGTGGAATAAGGCATATTGCACATCCAGGAATGGTGGCTTTGGTAGAAATATTGCGGG
Organism: Mirza zaza; assembly: GCA_008750895.1. Lineage (NCBI taxonomy): Eukaryota > Metazoa > Chordata > Mammalia > Primates > Cheirogaleidae > Mirza > Mirza zaza. The sequence goes on from VSMD01067265.1 coordinate 22,243, forward strand.
CATGGAAGGTAAATATATTCAGAAAATAACTGTTCTCGGATGTGGACCAGTGTAATCTGCCTGCCACCAACCTCGTGGCTTTTTCATTCTCTAGAAAGCACTGCGGTATTGTCTCTTAGTTACTTGATGTGTGGAAATCCCTATGGCTGAGCCCATGCATATCCTTATTTCCTGTTTCCGTGGGCACTTTTTTTTATGAGTCTGTTGAACAGGGAGTGGTGTGACTGGAGAAAGACGTTGATATCCACTGAATTATGCAACTTGCTCATGTGATTATTAGCAGGTTCCTCACATTTTGTGCCCATTTTAAGAGAGCCATATTCCTCTTCCACAAATTTCTTGTCATCAAATTTTAATATAGTTCCTTCCAGATCTTTCACACTCCAACTAAGCCTTTTAGCCAGTCTCCATGAATCATTGTAAATCTGTACCCCTGGCCATCTTTCCTTCTAGGTAACTTCATACGCACTTGACATACTGCCACTGGGAAGATTTCCTTCACTACTGTTCATCAGGACTGCCCATCCATGGGGTTCTAATGCTTAAACTGTGCTTTTGTATCAACATATTGTGCAGAATCATCAGGAACTCAGGGCTGCTAATTGTTTTTCCTCATAGTGAATGCCATAGTTATAGATGGAAAAAGAAGGCAGTGTACAGGAACCTGAATCTTTTGTACCTTCTTTGTGCCTCCAAGACTTACTTGGTCTGGATCCTGTTTATGGCACATCTACCTGATGAAGGAATGCTGCCATGTAAACCCAAATTCATGGCTTAATGGGTAGACTTGCTTTATGGTGGCCAGATCAAGTCTTGTTCTAACTTAGGAGTTCTCAGTCAAGGTCTTTCAGTCCCTACAAAGACCCAGTAGCAAGCTGTAAGCTATTTTGCAAAAGGAAGATAGCTACCTACTGAAATCCTAGGGGTTGTAATTGTGATTCTCCTATAGGACTTGCCAAGGACTCCATACAACATCCATTTCTACCACTGACACCTTAAGCATCTGCTGGGAAATATAGCTCAAGTATTAGAGCATGTTAATCAGAATCTATAGCAAGAGAGTCTCTTGGGCCTTGCATAGACAGATAACCTTTTAGGTTTATTGATAAATAGCTCAGAGCAGCATCCCCAAATGTGCTACGTGCTTCCTCCAAAATTTAGAGAGGCTCACCTAGCAGCTGCTTATCTCTTCACTCTAGAGGAGCATCTCTAATGACAGGCCCCTGCATTTTCATGGGCTTTATTATCCACTCCCTAGTATGTTTGCATCTTGCCCAAGGAGTTCAGGTAGTTGCTACTTCCTCTTTACCTAGATCTTACCAATGTGCTGCCATCAATTATATTGGATTAATGTGATGTCCTAAGGAATAGCAAGACCAACATTCCTGCCAACTGTTTTTTTTCTTTCCCCTGAAGAATTGTTTTAGGAGGTCAAAATACCTTAGTTATATTACTCCAAGATTATCAAATACAAACAGTGAAGTTGTTCACATGGGTCAAGTATTTTGTCCAAGTCTACTTTGCTAAGAGAACTGTCCTACATGGCCAGCCTCCCATATTTGATGGCAGATTTTTTATATATTCCTGCCAACTAGATTTTAACAGTACTGAAAAGTTGATACAATTCCAAGATAAGACAGTGAAAGTAAACTGCTGTCTGTGTAGGTAAAAGCAGACTGCTTCTTGTGATGTATAGCAAGGGTTGACAAACTAGATTTTGTGGGAATCTGCTGCTTGTCTTTATAAATACAACCTTATTGGAATTCAGCCATACCCATTCATCTACATATTGTCTTTGACTGCTTTTGGATGGAAATCATCTGGATCATCTGGCTAAATTTTTACTATCTTTCCCTTTACAGCAAGTTGGTCGACCCCTGTTTCTACTAATAGGAATAAAAGGGGGAAAAAATCACCAAGTCTCTTATTGACTTGTCAGGTAGTAGGGGCATAGGCCTTGTCAATTAGATCCAGCAAAGAGGTCAGATTTGAAACAACAGTTGAATTGGAGTCACCACTTGATTCAATTTTTGGTAATCCATTGCTCAGTCTCCATGTCTTCTGGACAGGATACATTTACTTTGAATAAGAATGTGATGGAAATTTCCCTTATGTCATGTGAAGTGAGAGAGAGTTTTAGGAAGTTTACTTGGCCTTTTCCACCATAATAGTACTCATTGCATGAGTAAGGGAACCAACGGGATTCTGCCAGTTGCTTTTATGTCTATTCCACTACAGATCCTGGATCTAAGGATATATAGGTTGAGCATCCCAGATCCAAAATACTCCAAAATTTAAAACTTTTTGAGCATTATGCACAAGGAGATGCTCATTGGAACATTTCAGATTTTCACATTTTGGACACTCATCTGGTAAGTATAATGCAAACATCCCCAAATCCCAACACTTCAGGTCCCAAACATTTTGAATAAGAGATACTCAACCTGTATCTGTCTACAGTGAGAACGCACTGGGCCTAGACTCACCTGAGTACCAGTGTTTTCCTGGAGGACCATGGTGTTAGGATCCTTGCAGACCAGTGTTCAGCAGTCCCTCAAAAGTCTGGAAAATGGCTGCAGATCCCTTTGGCAATGTAGTTGATTACTGGCTTGTGTGTCATAATCGGGTGAGGGATGTGATTCTTTTGATTTAAGTTAGATCTCTGAATACTGGATGTGAAGTTTTTGTTTTTATAGTTTTAATAAGCCTTTAATTAGCCAGTTCTATTAGGGCTTAAGGACAACCTCTGCCAAAGATTTTTCTGGGTCAAACCTGATTAGTCTTGCTCTGTGACCTATAATAGAGCCACATCATGTCTCTGGTGATGAAGTGCCACTAATTGGCCTCTGCCACTACAGAATGCTGTCATTTCCATTAAATTCATTGAATTTAATTGGCTTCATCTCCCTGTGCTGTCCCTGTCCTGCAGAGCACCATTACAGAGCCTTTGAAGCTGAAGAAAGCTTTGGTAAAGGGAGTATTCTCTGTGCTTTCTCTGAGTATACATAATAAATCCTTCCAGTATACGTATACTGCCTTTGGATGCCTTGTAGACAAGGGGTCAGTACACTTGTTCTCTGAAGGGCCAGATAGTAAAAATTTTTTAAGATTTACTGGTCACATGCAGTCTTAGTCACATGCTCTATGTGCATGTAATGTGTTACCATCCTTTAAATATGTAAAAGCCAAGAGTAGTAGTTCTCTGAGTTTGCTCCCAGTACACTTTTACGCTCTGAAAAAACTGAGGACTCCAAAACTTTTTGTTTATGTGAATTATATCTTAATTTTCTCTACACTAAAAATTAACACCAAGAACTTTAAGATAATTTAGTCATTTTTAAATAACCCCATTATATGTTAGCATAAATAAGATTTTTTTCATGAAAACTTTTCTAAAATGAAAACTAGTGGGAAGAGTGGAATTGTATATATTTCCACATTTGTTTGGCTTAACAGATTCTCATACCTGCTTTCACATTCACTCTGTTGCAATATGTTTTGATTGAAGTACATGAAAAAAATATTCAGCCTTACACAGATGTAATAGGAAACAGAAATCTTTAAATAGCATTTTCAGATAATTGTGGATATTCTTCTTTGTTACCAAATCAGAATTCAACAAGTGGTAATTTCTTAAACTTTAGTTTCATTGTGGAATTTGAAACTATATCAGTGGATTTCCTTATATAGTCTTTATGTTACTATCCATTGACCTCTCTCTCACTTTTGAACGTTATCTTTTACTTATGCATGATTTTGTGGCACCATGAATTGGCCATTTGGAGAACATAGCTCACTGAGTTATGCAGGTCTTCCGGAACATAGACATATTTTTAAAAAATAGCTAGTCAGCACACTTCTAAAACAATCGGACAAATGCTTTTCCATAAACAAATATTATACTTTGCTAAGTGGCAGAAGTGCTTTATGAGTATTTCCCATTTGGTCATACAGAATGTTAAAAAGATGTGTACGCAAGGGTTGAAATTTAAGGATGTTAATAAGTTTTACTATATTAAGGATATTCTAGAACTGCTCCCTTTACCCACCCCCACCCCCTATGTGAGTACCTTGCAGTGAAGGATACAATGACTACAAATGGTGGCCCCTTTCACGAATAATTTTTTGGAGCTGGCCTTTGCAAGAGGTGGAAAGTTCGGGTCCTGTGTGTCAGTCCTTCCCTCTGGCTTCTTATCCCCAGGGATGGAAAGCACGCATGCCCGAGACGGGTGAAAAGTGCAGATCCTGTTTCAGTCTACTTTAGAGTTTTGTCTTGCCAACAGTTTTATCAGTACAAATGTCAACAAAGTGAAAAGAGAAATAACATCTTGGTGTGAAACAGTTTTGACTTCATTCATACCCTGAATGTGTCTTGGTTACCCCAGGCTTCTGTGGATCACACTTTGAGAATCACTGGTCTAGAAAATGGTTGACAAACTATCTGTAAAGGGCCAGATAGTAAATATTTTAAGGTTTGTGGGCCAAATGTGTGCTAGCCAAACTACTCAATTGTACCATTGTAGCAAGAGAGCAGAGAGACAATAAAAATGAATGGATTTGGCTGTGTTCTAATGAGACTTTAATTACATAAGCAGTTAGGCTGGATTTGCCTACCTTTGGTCTAGGATATCTCATTTTTCCATATCATTTTCATTTAATGTTGGCCTTTAGGTTCAGGTTTCGGACAATCAACTAAGCAAAGTCTTAATAGCCAAATTGAATCTGGAATGTGTGGTCATTGCATCCATGTAAATAATTTTGGCCTGATTCTTCATTAAATTTGTCCTCTGTCTTCTAACTCTCTTTGGACCCATTCTTGTAAATATTAACTGTGTTTCTGCAAAAATAAATTTAAAATCTTACAATTGCTTTGCAATTCCTCTTTTGTTAGATTTTTATGTCTCAAGATCGAGGGATTTGAAAGTATGAGTGAGTGGAAGTAATTAAATGGCGGGAGTCTTTGTTGAAAAGTATCTATTTAGAAGGGAATAACTTCAGGTGAAGTGACACTGATTTCCTCAGACAAGGAAGAAGAGTCTGTTCCTTATGGCAAGAGACGCTTGGTGGGATTTGGAAGGACATGTCCCAAAGCCTTTCCTTCTTTAGTCCCTTGATCTCAAACTACAGGTATCAGTACTGCCGTGTATTGCCCTGGTCAATCCGTGTTCGATTTTGCACGGGCAATGAGGTTACTGCTTTCAAATCTGATCAGATTAGAGAATCAATCTCAGTTTTCCAGGTGTTTTTTTATTCCTCTAAAGTCATTTTTTGTAACTGGGTTGAGCTTCGAAAACAGAACCATTGTAAGTGTTTCAGGATTAAAGGCTTCAATATTAGCTTTCAAGCTTACATGAATGTTGGGAGAACTGAGAAATTGAGTGCTATAAGGGTCACTGCTGAAGGCCAGGAAATCAGTCTGTGGGTGGAAAGTCATTTGAAGCACCAAAGCTGGTAGGTCTGCTATAATTCTTTGAAGACTTTCACCAGTCATCTACTAAGGAACCAAAGCAGGTAGTTTCCTTGGAAACCTCATGAATTTCACATTGCCCACATGTCTGGCTACGATCACCTCTGGAGACATTTCTCTAAAGCATTCCAGCTCATGTGTGGGTATTTTTATTGGCACGCTTTAACCCAGAACCAACCTTGAAGGGGATTCTGGATAATGTAGTTCTTGGCTTCTCTATCATACAGAGGAAACCTTTGAAGAGGAATGCTGCTTATGTGAGGACACAGAATCCAGCACATTTTCCTCCCACCCCTCGGTTGGTGGTATGTATGCCAGAAGCAACATTGAGAGGCCAATTTCCAGGGGAAAACATTGGCAAGATATAAATAAGTACATTAGCTATATCTTTAATGTCAAAGAGTTCCCATAAGTCAATAAGAAAAAGACAAAAGACACAATCCATTAGAAAAATGGGAGACGATATGAGCCAACAAATCAAGAAGAAATACAAATGGCCAGTATGTGAATAGATGTTCAGTCTACTTGGGATTAAAGAAATTCAAAATTAAAATATCTTTTTTCTATTTAATTGGGAAACATTAAATCAATAATTTATATTCTTGAAGATGTAAGGGAAAGGGGTTTCTCATGTAGCCATGTGCAAAGAAATGAGTGCACAATGTATGTGTGATCTGCTTGGGTCTGGAAGTCTACCTAGTACACAATTCATCTACTTGCTTCCAAGAAGTAGTAATGGATCTCAGTGAGTATGGGTGGGAACATTAATTTTGTAATTTTGATCTCAAGAGTTTTTAAAAAGTAAAACAGTTTTTTACTAGCCCCAATTTAATATAGTCAGTGTTTAAAGAATTCAAGTATAAAGTCAGTTTGCTTTCTATTCAATGCAGATTTTCTGGTTGCTAGAAAAATTTGGCTATGATAATACAATCCTTTGTTAGAACTAATTTATTAATGGTGGGAGAAAAGGTGTTAGAGTTCCCAACTAATAAGAAATGTGTCTACTTCCTTGAGTTTTAACATCCAGGCCTCCTTAGGCTATTCAGGTATGCAAAGAGGATTATGTTTCTTTTGGGGTGGGGAGCAACCCTTATTGATAAATTTCTTAGATTTCTGTGGTAGTTTCATTAGTTCAAATACAGGTTTTGCTTTCCATGGTTTAGCCTACCTATGGTCTGAAAATATTAAGTAGAAAATTCCCAGAAATAATATGTAAGTTTTAAATTGGGCACTGTTTTGAGTAGCATGGTAAAATCTTGCTCTGTCCTATCTGGGATGTGAATCCTCCCCTTGTCCAGCATGTCCATAGATGCTCTGTGTCCAGGAGTCACTTAGTAGCCATCTGGCTTTTCAGATCTAGATCGACTATTGCTGTATAGCAGTGCTTGTGTGCAGGTAACCCTTCTTTTACTTAATAATAGCCCCAAAGGATAGGAGTAGAGATGCTGGCAGTTCTGATATGCCAAAGAAGCTGTAAAGTGCTTCCTTTTAATGAAAAAAGGTGAACATTCTTGCCTTAATAAGAAATGAAATTAAATGCTGAAGTTGGTGAGATGCACAGTAAGAATGGATTTTCTATTCTTGAAATTGTGAAGAATGAAAAAATTTGTGTTACTTTTATTGTCATACCTTAAACTGCAAAAGTTACAGCCACAGTGAATATACAGGAAAAAATACTGGGTTCAGTACTATCTGTGGTTTCAGGTATCCACCAGGGGTCTTGGAATATACCCCTGCAGATAAGGGGGTGGGGCACTACTGTTTTTCTAACTAAAGTGTGATATAACTTTTTCATCGTGTCCCCCCTACCCTTAGTATTTGTCCCTGCTCCCCGCAAAAAGCAAGGCTGTGGTGCTAGTTAAAAAAACAAAACGTATTTTAGCTGTTATTGTTTCATTGCTAGGTTAATTCCCCAGATAGCAGGGCGATTTCAGATCCTGGGGTAATATAAAATAAAACAATGTGTCCGACAGTCACTTGAACATTTTCTAATGAGAGCTTCAAATAATATGGTATAGTGTGAACTTTTGACCACATTATTACAGCCACAAAAAACCTCTGTCTCTGGCAGAGGATAATTATTGATCTTCCTTTGCTTTTACTGTCAGAAGTCTTTTACCTTATGAGCCAGCATATACTGTACCCTGTGCTAATCATCCAGTGTACTCATTCTGGGTTTGGGGATGATCAGGTGTTACAGAGCGACAATGGTGTTGTGTATGTTTGTTGCCCGAATCTCTCTCTTCTCCTATCTACATCATCTCAGCACAGCACTGACTGTGAAATAGAGTGCACCAGGCAATCCAAAGATGCAAGACACCTAGAAATTTTAAGTGCTACCCTCCTATGTGTAACCCTCCCTTGCCACTAACATACAATTTGAACCATGCTTTTTCATTCTTTGTAATATGTTGTTATCATGTTTTATCATACTGAATCCTTTTTCTGCCTTGTTTACAATGCTGCAGTTTCTTACCAGTATCCCTTCTCACAAAAGCCTTCTAAACACCTAAATTCACACTGTATCAATCTCTTGACCAAACCTTTCAATAACAGTACTTGAAATAAAATTCAGAACCCTTACATGATTTGCCTTCCTCCCGCGTCTTCAACCTCGTTCTATGCTGTGCTCTCCCATGATTTCCTGCCTGGAACCTGGGCTTGTCTTAATTCAGTTTCAGTTTACCTTGTAACTGGAGGGGTAGTTCTTCAAGGAAGAACAGCATTGGCCAAACAGGATTGTTAGTAAGCACTGCCTGTACTAGTTTTATCGTAAGCTAAGCACTGTGTTGTCAGTAGTCTGGATCTCTTTCTTATTGAGAGATCTTAGTAAGATTAGGATTTATTCAGCATGTTGGTTTCCAGCCATGTTATAGTTTTAACTTGCATGTCCTCCTCTTCTCTAGTCCTAAAGGAGAAACTTTGAAAACAAATCCTTTACCTTGCTCTTTTAATTAATTTATTATGTAATAGGGCATTCCTATTCCAGCCTTTCTGGAAACTGAGAAAGGAATCCTAGATTCTGAGACATAATATTACTGTGTCACAAACTACATATTCTGTGTTTTGCCATTTGAAGCCATCCTTTTGAAGGAAAGTATATCTGAGCAGCAAATTTGGCTATTAGATTTTATTAGTAGATTTGGAAGTAAGAAAGAATAACAGTTGTTTGCATGATTGATTGCTATAGTATTAATATATTCCTATCACATAATTAGATGAGGAAATTACATAAGGCATACTGAGAACAAACATTTTAAATACATACTCATGTTGATTGCAAAATGCAACTTGATTCCAAGAACATTAAAATATTTAAAATCAAGTAGGTGTACAATTAAGTAAGTTGACCTGATAAAATAGTTTGGGAATTTTTAATAACACAGCAGCTTCTTTCTTGTGACTTAGCCTATTTTAATACTTCATGAGATTAGTTATCTACTTCTTGGACAAACTTTTTAATACAAAGGATTATTAGGTTGAAAGTAGACAAGATTAATGATTAGAGTATACCAGAAGTTAAAATAATCAATAGCCTGTGTTTACTCTTTTCTTCTTGTTGTCCTCATCTCTGGTGCGTTGTCAGCAACCCCCAAGAGGTTAGCCAGTTTCGAGGGAAGTGAATATTTGTTCAAGGATATGTAATTTTGCTTTGTGTGAACATTTTTTGCTTTTAGCTTTATGATATTTATTCATTAGCTAGCAAAATGAACCAAATCTATTTGATGAAAATTAAAAGCCTTCAACATACGTTATCTTCAGGTATGTGTTTTTTTCTTAATTGTCATATAAATTGTATTTATAAAAATAGCAAAACTGCAATTTGAAACTAGGCTCTTAGGGGGTATATTGATTTTTACATATGCTGATAGATGCAGATTATCTTGAATTTATCTGATAAAATCATTGAACTTTGTTATTTTTACAGAGCATATAATCTGTCCTAAACATTTCTCTTTTACTTTTTTCCCTTTTAAATCTAAAGAGAGAAGGTTCACACCAATATCTTTCACGTGTACTAGGCTTAAGGAAGACAAATAGCCTAAATGTGATATTTGGCACATTTGTGATTGTGTCTATAATTTTAAAAAATATTTAATACTATATTTATTTAATTTTTAAAGTCCTGCTGTTGAATCTGACAGAGAAGATTCTTCAAGCTTAGTTGCTGAACTTCAAGAAAAGCTTCAGGAAGAAAAAGCTAAGTTTCTAGAACAACTTGAAGAGCAAGAAAAAAGAAAGAATGAAGAAATGCAAAGTGTTCGAACATCTTTGATTGCTGAACAACAAGTAAGTCCCTCTTTCCCTGTTTCATTTGAGATCTGAGGAAGGTAGATATAAATTGTCAAATATAATTTCTTTGTATAATTGAGAGTTTCTCAGTTATACAACTTTTCCTTGCATTGACTCTATTAATATTAAATGTCTTCATGATAAAAGCATGTATTTTTAAAGAAATTTTTGACAGTAATTATATCATTTGACAACAGCAGGTGCTTCAAAATGATATAGTTGGAAATAAGAAATTGGGAAACGTGAATTTTCTTTCTGGTTTCTTCACTACCTGTGTTATCTTGGGTAGATCATTTAACCTCTTTAAAACTAAGATTAGTTGTCTATAAAATGTTGGTGTTTATTACTACCACATAGATGATTTTTACATTTAAATTTTTTCTCCCTAAGCCCTAGAATTCTCTAAATTGTGTTATCCTGATTTACATGCTGACCAATACAAACTTCTCACTCTTTCTATAATTTTTACCCATATGTTAGGCTTTGGGTAGATTAAGATAGAATACTGTTGAACTTCATTAATTTACTAATTCATTATTGTTCAGTGGTAAGAGGTGGTGCTTGTAAGGGGGTGTCAGATCACCAAGTACTAGGATGCCTTATTAGGGAGGTTGTACTTCACCTAAAGTGCTGGACAACAGCTAAAGAAAAAAATAAAAGAATGACATAATTGGATTTACCCTCAATGAAGATTGCCCACAGGAACAGGAGACAGATTGGAGGAATGCAAGGCAGACAGAAGCAGTGAGTGGCTGCTGCTGTAATTCAGCCCAGGGATGATGACCATACCTGTTTCACTTGGATGGATACATTTCTGAAACTGCATGTTACCTCAATTGTACACATCGAATATTATGTGGTATCTTTTTTCTGAAATGTTTTGATTAATTAACTTCGTTTTAGAATTTGAATAAATGTAAATCAGGGAACAGAAAGAAAATAAGAAGTACAGTTCACAACCCTTATGAACTTTAGATTTTAAGGCCTAGAGAAAGAAGAGGGAGCCTTTCTAGAAAAGGCGAATTAGAGCAGCCAGAAAAAAGAAGAGTGTGGCTTATCAAAGCCAAGAAAGTAAGTGTTGAGGGAGAAAGAGTAACCAAGAGTTTTAACATCTCTCTTTTTAAGAACCTGAATTTATAGGTTCTTTTGTATGATTTATTCTATATATAATTGATCTTTTCTCTTGCTTTGTCTGTGTGCTGCTTTATAAGCACGTATACAATTTCAGATTTCCAAAATAAGTAGGGGATATAATTAACTGATTGAAACCAAAACAAAAAATTGACAGGTATCTAATTTAGTTCTTTACATTTTAGTAACTTTTTGTTTTGTTTTGTTTCTTAAGACAGAGTCTCACTCTGTTGCCTGGGGTAGAGTGTCGCGACGTCAGTCTAACTTATAGCAACCTCAAACTCCTGGGCTTAAGTGATCCTTCTGCCTCAACCTCCCGAGTAGTTGGGACTATAGGCATGCGCCACCATGCACAGCTTTTTTTCTATATATTTTTAGTTGGCCAATTAATTTCTTTCTATTTATAGTAGAGACGGGGTCTCGCTGTTGCTCAGGCTGGTTTTGAACCTGACCTTGAGCAATCCTCTGGCCTGGGCCTCCCAGAGTGCTAGGATTACAGGCGTGAGCCACCAGGCCCAGCCAGTAACTTTTTAATATTTGTAAAATGAGACTTAAGATGGATAATTTCTAAAGTACCTTCCAATTTTCAATAGTGTGTATGTTAGGTACTTATTTTGTGTGATTTGTACCTAGCTTTATGCGGATGATTTCTCAGTTGAGCCTAGTTTGGTCTTAACTAGCTCTTTCTTTCTTTTTTATTTGTTTTGTTTTCTTTTTGCTGTTGTTTTGGGTTTTTTTTGAGACAGAGTGTCACTTTGTCACTCCAGCTAGAGTGCAGTGTCACCATCATAGCTCACTGCAACCACACACTCCTAGGCTTAAGCCACCCTCCTGCGTCAGCCTTCCAAGTAGCTTGGACTACAAGTGCACACCACCATGCTCGGCTAATTTTTCTATTTTTTTGTAGAGACAGGGTCTTGCTCTTACTCAGGCTGATTGGTGTCCAACTCCTGATGTCAAGCAACCTTCCCAGCTCGGCATACCAGAGTGCTAGGATTACAGGCATGAGCCACCATGCCTGGCCTTAACTAGCCCTTTCTAATGTATCTATTATAAATTGTGATAATGTTCCTAAAAATTCCATGTTAAATTATGGTAATAGCAAAGGTCATGAAAACAAAGTGGTTAATGTGTTTCTATAAACATTTATTAATTTTCAATATATAAATAATATGTATAGAAACAGCTTAATACAAAGCCACATTATAAATGGTTCTTTATGATGGATCTTCCTGTATGCTTTCTGGCTAGAAATTATTTAATTCAATATTTAATGAATTTATTGAATTTTAATCCAAAATTGCCATATTCTTTTCCTGTGAAATCTCCCTTTTTTTCCTCATTATTGGTATTATTCATTGATCCAAGGACCAAATGCTGTGCAGATGAGAAGAGTCAATTTAGGTCATTTCATCTTTCCTCTCTTGCTCACATTTCAAGAAACTCTTCTTAATGAAATTTTCTAAGTGAAATTTTAGAAAATTCAGTAATGTTTATAAAAGAAACTCTGTTTAGTTCAAATTGCCAAATTGTCCCCTGAGATCCATGTAGGCAATTGGATATATGAGCTTTATAGTAAGAACATTTATAGAAGTTGGGAATGACAAGTCTAGCCAATATAAATCAGAATTCCAGTAGCCATTGCAAATACCCAAATAAGAAGTAAAAACAGAACAGAGTCATATCTAAAATGTCAGCTGTGGTAGTTGAAGTTTGGCTAAAGACAAAAAGAAGGTTTCAGAAGCAAGAATGGTTACTCAGAAAGTCAAGTGTATAATAGCAATCTTTAAATTGTTGATTGTTTTAATTCTTTCTTTGAAATTTCAGAATCTCTGACAGTAACTATATGGACCATAATGAGAAAATAGAATTTGTTTTTGAAATACTAAGTTGCAACTTAAAAAATACAGCCTTTACCACAGTATACAGCATATTTAAAAATGTTCATAAATCACCCTGTATTTTCTCCACATACAAATATACCACAGAAAAGAATATTTAAAGTTTATTTTCTTAGCTCTGCCTCGTAAGTATATACACATAATTGAACTTTTTTTTTTTTTTTTTTTTTTTTTTTTTGTGACAGAGTCTCGCTTTGTTGCCCAGGCTAGAGTGAGTGCCATGGCGTCAGCCTAGCTCACAGCAACCTCAAACTCTTGGGCTCAAGCGATCCTTCTCTCGAGTAGCTGGGACTACAGGCATACACCCCCTGCCTGGCTGATTTTTCTATATTTTTAGTTGTCCGGCTAATTTTTCTTTCTATTTTTAGTAGAGACAGGGTCTCGCTCTTGCTCAGGCTGGTCTCGGAACTCCTGAACTCAAATGATCCACCTGCTTCGGCCTCCTAGAGTGATAGGATTACAGGCGTAAGCCACCGCGCTCGGCCACATAATTTAAATTATTATTCTGTTGTTCTAGACCAATTTTAATACTGTCTTAACGAGAGAGAAAATGAGAAAAGAAAACATAATAAATGATCTTACTGATAAGTTGAAAAGTACAATGCAGCAACAAGAACGGGATAAAGGTTAGTAACATTTTGTAATGTAATGTTTTTCATTTTATTTTTAATCTTACAAAATGTTTTTTTAATTACATGACGTTTTTTTCAATTTGGGGATCTTTCAGATTTGATAGAGTCACTTTCTGAAGACCGAGCTCGTTTGCTTGAGGAAAAGAAAAAGCTTGAAGAAGAAGTCAGTAAGTTGCGAAGTAGCAGTTTTGTTCCTTCACCTTATGTAGCTGCAGCTCCAGAACTTTATGGAGCTTGTGCACCTGAACTCCCAGGTGAAACAGACAGATCAACCATGGAAACAGCAGAGGAGGGAAGAGTAGATTCAGCAATGGAGACAAGCATGATGTCTGTACAGTAAGTATATCTGTCTTCAACTGTGTTATTTGAGGCTTTTAAGCTACTAGTGCAGTTCTGTAAGTTATAAAGCTCTGAAGAGCAGAAATATTTTTAACATTACTGGTTCTCCACAGCCCATACATCTGAAAGTTGAGTCTTTTTAATTCTTTGAGCTGTAAATGTGAGAAATAATTTTAACATTACCAAATGAATCATTTTGGGGATGTTTTCATACTACACATAATATTTGTAACAAAATTTTCCTAGGCTGTCAGGATAAGGATCACCACAGTAATGTTGAGCAATTCTTATAAGAAATGTTTAAGTTTGGGGGTCTATTGCCTAGTTACTGTAGTAATGAGTATATTCATTTGGGAAGGGAGTGTGTTTGGTGGGGAAAGTTAAGGGAGCTTTTTTTAAAAATGTATTTAGGTTTCTATCTAGTTCAAAGGAACGTGCTGGAAACTGATTACTTTAAGTTTGGAAAGGTATAAGCTTTCAGAATATATATTAAAAATAAAGAAAGTAGACCAAATTAACTATAATTCAAAAACCCAAGGTATAAACATATCAAGATTCATGGTTATTAGAAAACATAAATGCCAGAAATAGGTCCAGACATACATGAAAAAGTAAACCCACTTGTCAAAACAAAATCTCTCAGAAAACAAACAAAAAACAAAAAATACATCCAAGTGCATTCTATGTATGTGGAAGGCACCTAAAGCAAAATGATATAGAAAGTTTATTATAATGTGATTGACAAAGCTATATAAGGCAAATAACAGAAAATATATATAAGCAATTCAAAGCAAAAAGCTTTATAAAGTTAGAGGAAATTTCATATTTAGAAAGGGCTCAGTTCACCAGAAAACGATGAGTTGTTAGCTGATGATAGGTGCTTTAAAATGTGACTTTGATTAACTATATATGCTTCAAAAATGGATTAAAACCAGAATGAAAGCTTTTGAGACCCACAGAGTAGGACACCTGTCTCTCACAGGAAACAATGAAGTAAAAATAAATAAAGCAATAGAGAAATAAAATAATGCAACTCTAATAGAATCGTTAAGAAAATCAACTATATACCAAATTACCAAGATAGTCTCAAAATCCCAAATAATGATATTAACAGCAAAAATAGGAGGCCATATATCTGGAAATGTGAATACCTGTACAGAGACATAAATATATAAGTATTGCTACTTAATAGGGATACTTATATTAGAGTTTCTTTTTAAAATTTTATTTTCTTTTTAATTGACACATAATTATACTTATTTATGGGATATAGTGTAGTGTGTAGATATATGTACACATTGTTGTAGTGATCAAATCAGGATAATTAGCAAACCCATCACCTAAAATAGGGGTCCTCAAACTTTTTAAACAGGCGGCCAGTTCACTGTCCCTCAGACCGTTGGAGGGCCGGACTATAGTTTAAAAAAAACTATGAACATATTCCTTTGCACACTGCACACATCTTATTTTGGAGTAAAAAAACAAATGGGCAGAAACACCCGCATATGGCCCGTGGGCCCTAGTTCGAGGACACCTGACCTAAAATATTTATAATTTCTTTGTGGTAAAAATATTTAAAATCCTCTCTTCTAGCTGTGTTGAGATGTACAATACATTATCATTAACTGTGGTTAGTAACCTACTGTGCAATAGAACAACAGAACTTACTCCTATCTAATTATAACTTTGTACCTGTTAACCAATCTCTCCTCATCCCCACCCACTTCCTCCTACCCACCCCAGTTTCTGATAACCACTATTTGACTCTCCACTTCTATGAGATCACCTTTTTTAGATTCCACATGTGATTGATATCATAAATAATATAAAAATGATATAAAATCATATAAAAATGGGAGTTGAGTTATTCAGAACTAAATAAAAGTATCAAAAACAGATATAATCTAGATAGTACTGAGAGAACTATTATAGCCTCAGGTACATTTATGTAAAAATGAAGTAAAAGTAAATGAGCCACAATGAAAGTAAAGCTATTTAGTAGATATTTAAATAAATAGAAGATAGAAATAAATATGTGGAATGAAAAGAAATAAATATGTGAAATGAATATGTGGAATAAATATGTGGAATGAAAACCACATATACACTTTTAAGAATTACAGAGAATATAAGTTAATCTTGTGAATTATAGATACAAAGAATGCTAAAGACAGTTTTAGCACATCAAATGCCATGTTTTAAGATGTAGTCATCATAACCCAATGGAGTATTTCACGAATGCCAAAGTAATAACTAAACAGTAGAATATCTCTCAATATAACCATATTCACTGGTTATTGAGAAGGATTATATTATCATCTCAATAGAATTTTTAAAGATTTTAGTGAACTAGGAATATACGGGAGCTTCTCTTTGAGTGGTATATATGAGGGACTTAACAAACATTATGTTTAATGTTGAAACATTTAGAAGTATTTTCCATAAATTTTAGAAGAACCTAAGAATTCAAGCTGCCACTATAGCTATTCAGCAGGACAGTAATAAAACTGGAATAATAAAACAATAAAAACTGGGAAAGATAGTCTGAACTACCATCATTTCAGGATATTATGCTGTTCTTACCACAAACACCTAAAGAAATACTAGAACTAGTAGAGAACATCGGATTGTAGGTAACAGACGTATCCAAAAAAGGAGTAGTTTGTGTATTTACCAACCAAAAACTGATTTGAATATGTGTAAAAGATCCAAATAAAAATTTAAAGGAATAATGTGCTAGTAATAAATTTAACCAAAATGTGCCAGACGTGGAGAAAACTGTAAAATCTTAACTTTCAATGTATGAAAGTTATACATTGAAAGATGGATAGAAGGACAGTATTATAAAGAGATCATTTTTCTCCTCTGATTTATTCAGTTACTTAATCTATATCTAATTAAAATCCTAATAAACTATATTAGGTAAAAATTGATGTTTTATGCTAAAATTAATATAGAAAAAAATGTACAAAAGTAGATGGTAATATTTCCAAATAAAAATCAGAGAGTGAAGATTTGTCCTGCCAGATGTTAAATACAGTCTTAAAACTATATATATAAAATATTTAATTCAATACATTGTTAATATAGCCACAGTCACATTAATAAAATTGGTAATCATGAAACAAATCCATGCATATATGGAAATCTACATATGGCATTTTAAATCAGTTTGGTAAAGGATAGACTCCTGAGAATGGAACATGAGAATAATTGGTAATCTGTTGGTGGTAGGTAAACACATATTTTATAATTGTACATAAAAGTAAATGATACATATAGTAAAGACTTAATTTTTTTTAACTTAAAGAATCTTTTAAAGAAAATACAAGATAACTTTGAAATCAGGGTATGGAAACAATTGGAAAAGAATAATAAATGTTACACTGATATTTAAAACTTTAATATACCATAGACAGCGAAAAACTGGTGGTTAATATTTTTAACAAATAAAAGATATAACTAATGCCAATTCTTCATAGTCTATACCAAAATATTAATAGAAGAGAACTCTCAACTCTTTTTTTTTTTTTTGAGACACAGTCTCACTCTGTTGCCTGGGTTAGAGTACCATGGTGTCAGCCTAGCTCACAGCAACCTCAAACTCCTGGCCTCAGGCGATCCTCCTAAGTAGCTGGGGCTACAGGCATGTGCCACCATGCCAGGCTAATTTTTTCTATTTTTTAGTAGAGACGGGGTCTCGCTGTTGTTGCTCAGGCTGGTCTCAAACTCCTGAGCTCAAAGGATCCACCAGCCTCAGCCTCCCAGAGTGCTAGGATTACAGGCGTGAGCCACCGCGCCCTTCCTCTCCCAGCTCATTTTGTGAGGCCAGTATTATACGCTAATACCAAATCAGACAAGTGCATCAGAGAAAAATATATAGCTTTTCTAACTATGGACACAAGTCTTAACAAAATACTCATAAACTAAATCTAGTAACATACAGAAGAAATCCCATTTGGCTTAATTTTAGGAATCCAAGTTTGGTTTAACTTCTGAAAATCAATTTTTGTAATGCACCATATCAATAGAATAAAAGGACCAAAAAAAACATGATCATCTCAATAGATGAACAGGAAGCATTTGACAAAATCCAACAGCCTTTCATGAAGAAAACACTCAAATTGAGAATTGAAGGGACTTCCTTGACCTGATAAAAGCCATTTGTGAAAACCCACAATTCACGTCATGCTCAGTGGTGAAAGACTGAATCCTTTTCCCCTAAAATCAAAACAGAGATGGCCAGCTTTTGCCACTGGCATTCAACATTATACTTGGAGGTTCTAGCAAGGGCAATTAGGGAAGAAAAAGAAATTAAAGGCATCCAGATTGGAAAGGAAGAAACAAAACTCTTTGCATATATGACATGATCTTATATACAGAAAGTCCAAAAGATTCTACTAAAGAACTATTGTAACTAAAGAACTAGTTCAGTAAGGTTGCAGGATACAAGCTCAGTGTATAAAAATTTGTCAAGGTGGGCACACTAACATGGATCAATAGTCCCAGCTACTTTGGAGGCAGAGGCAGCAGGATCTCTTGTGCCAAGGAGTTTGAGGTTGTAGTGAGAGCTATGATGATGCCACTGCACTCTAACCTGTCTGACGAAGCAAGACCCTGTGTCAAAAAAAAAAGAAAGAAGCCCTTTTATTTATGGCCATTGAACCCTTGCATTATGGTCAAGGGTGCTGAGATAATTCAGTGGGGGAAATAGCCTTTTCAACAAATGGTGCTGGGATAGGATAGCCAGATATCCACAAGCAAAAGAATTAAGTTGGACCCTTTGCTTACCATTCACACAAGATAACCGAAAATAGATCATAGGCTTAAATATAAAAGCTTAAAGAACTCTTAATGGGAGTATATCTTCATGATCTGACATTGAGCAAAGCCTCTTCCTAAAGAATTAACATTTGCAAGAAGACACAATTCCTGTCTTGGGTCAGGTTGCTTAAAATATGATTGGGGAACCAGGCTGGACAACCCTGTCTCTACCAAAAAAAATTTTTGTGTGTATGTGTACAAAATTGAGGGTTTATACCTGTAGAAAAATTTAAAAACCAAAACATTATTATTTTTTTAATTTTAGAGCATTTTTTTTCTTATTATTTTTTGGTTTTAGTGTGATAGGCAAATTCATATCTGGCACAGGTACTAATAAATACATTATAGCCACTTAGTAAATATCTGTGGAAATCTTGATGAAGCCACTCAAGAACTACAACTTTTATCAGTATATGGATTTACTAATGCATAGGAAGAAAAGTGGTTCTTAATCTGTGAGGGGAAATAGGAAATCTAAAGACATTATCCCTAGATAAGTGCATATACAAAATTTGGCTTATCATTTCAAGAAGGCTTATAGTTCTAGGTCTCCTACAAAGAATATACAACATTGAAATTATGTCCTTACTTAAATAGGCTTCTTTTGAAAATTTAGTAAAAACCCTTAAATTATTAAAGTGATCCTGTATCAGTATTTAAATTTCCAAAATCTTATTGAAGAATGTTAAGTTTAGAATTTCAAAAGACTGAAATTAAAATAAATCACTCTGTCACTTTTAGAGAAAATATCCATATGCTGTCTGAAGAAAAACAGAGGATAATGCTGTTAGAACGAGTAAGTAAAGTCTCTTCTTGAAGTACCATGTTTAATATGTTCACTTTGGGTATACAGTTAAGTAAACTTTATTCTGAAAACCATTTAGAAGACTGTCTCTACTTGTTTATAAATTAAATCTTCTTTCATGGTTAACTTTTATGGAAGTCCTGTCTTTTTGTGATCCTAGTAACAGTGGTATTTCAGGCCTCTCATTTGTCATAACTTCCCAATGAATCAAGTCTGTATCAGAGGAAAAGGTTGGTAGTTTTAATAAAATAAATACATAAAATAATGGCTTTTTAAAAACAGTTCAGAATTTAGCAAAATAAAACAAATATGAAATTTATATATTTGTTTCAAAAACAAAGTATTAAATATTTTTTATAAATAGTCACAAATAGAATAATGAAGAAAAGAGTTAAGTTTTTAATAAAGATTAATTGAAATGAACAAGAAAAAATTGGCAATAAGGGTCTTTCCTCTAGTTGTACTCTAAGGTTTTATACACATTTGGCAAATTATCATTCACAGATGAGTTTTTCTTTTTTAGGCCTTTAAGATTTTCAACAAATGTCTTCTACTCTTAAAAGCTTAATTGATAAAAATCCAGTATCAGCATTGTACAGCTTAGTTCAAATATAGCATATGTTCTTTTATTATTAAAGGGTTATGTGATTGCCTACCTCACAGTAACCTGAGATATATGTTATAAATCAGATTTCTTCTCTTAGGTGAGACCTACTAACAAAGTGTTTGAGGGTAGGTCTCTAATATTTACTGCACATTTACAAATCCACAGGTATTTCTAATGCATATTAAAGTTTGACATCCCTAGGCTTAGGTAAATGCATGTTCTGGTTCTCATTTAAACCAGTAAATAATTTAAAAAGCTGGAATAGATTCACAGAAAATAATATCCCCATTAACCTTTCATACTACCAGAACTGAACAATACTTTGATAATGAGACCTTTCTAACAATCATTATGTTTAGATTTATTTGAGTAGGTATAAGGATAAATTACGGGTCTCTTTTTTTCCACTTGCAGACATTGCAGTTGAAAGAAGAAGAAAATAAACGGTTAAATCAAAGACTGGTAAGGTTTTTTTCTTTATAAATCCATCTTACTATTTTAAAATTATTTGCCTTATATTTCATTGTGAAGATGGACTATCAGAAAGATGCATGCTTTGATTTATTTATAGTAGTTTTGTTGACCTGTGTTGGTCATCGTATACTGTTGATTCTCAGAGTGCTGAAGTGAGATCAGAGTTTTCACCTGTGACTGTAGAGTCAGGCTTTTTTTCTTAGCAAAAAAATAAATATATCTTGGTGAGACTTAAGTCTGTAGATCTGGTGGGGTGTGGTGGTTCACACTTGTAATGTTAGCACTTTTGGGAGGTCAAGGATCGCTTGAGGCTGGGAGTTTGAGACTAGCCTGGACAATATAACAAGACCCCATCCCTACAAAAAATGAAAAAAATTAGCCAGATGTAGTGGTGTGAGCCTGTAGTCCTGGCTACTCAAGAGGCAGAGGTAGATGGATTGTTTGAGGCCCAGAGTACCAGGCAGCAGTGAGCTATGATCATGCCACTACATTCCAGCCTAGGGCAACAAAACAGGACCTGTTTCACAAAAAAAAAAAAAAAAGACTATAGATATGACCAAATGAACTACCACACTAAGATACTTTTTTAAAAAAATCAAAATCAATGGAGTACTTTCTGCTTATTAATAAAACTATTAACTTCTTAGGATTCCATGATTACATGTCTTTGTTGTTTTGTTTTGTTTTGTTTTGTTTTCCTTTTTTTGTGAGACAGAGTGTCACTTTGTTGCCCAGGCTAGAGTGAGTGCCATGGCGTCAGCCTCGCTCACAGCAACCTCAAACTCCTGGGCTCAAGCAATCCTCTTGCCTCAGCCTCCCGAGTAGCTGGGACTACAGGCATGCGCCACCATGCCCGGCTAATTTTTTTCCATATATATATTAGTTGGCCAAATAATTTCTTTCTATTTATAGTAGAGACGGGATCTCGCTCTTGCTCAGGCTGGTTTTGAACTCCTGAGCTCGAGCAATCCGCCCGCCTCGGCCTCCCAGAGTGCTAGGATTACAGGCGTGAGCCCCCGTGCCCGGCCTACATGTCTTTGTAATCTCAGTTATGATTCTTAATTCAGTCAGCACATTAATAATTAGAGCTAGACCTCATAAGCCTTTTGAAGATTAACATGTATCACAAGTGTGCATAATTTTGTACATTATATCCTGTTGTGAAATCTATCTTTAAGTGAAGTCGTCTAAAAGGCAAGAGACCCTGTGTGGTCTTTGAAATTACCTTTGCTTTACTCTAACCTGTAAATTTAACACATTACTTAAACAGCCCATTTTATAGCCAATCATCTATGTTTTAATAGCAATTATGTTAATTTTCAAATTCCAATAATTATAGTTTACAAGGAAATACAAACAGATTAAGGCTTATGTTCAGTACTTTTGAAAAATTTGAGAGACTTTTCAGAATTGAGTGTTTTAAAAATAGAATATCTTTTAGTGAAACATCTGCTTTCTTTCTTGTACCTTAACTTGAACAGCAAAAATTGCATATTGGGCGATGATTAAACTTCCAGTTAGTTGTTAATTTTTGAGAAAGACTCGGCAGAAGAGCTGCTTATCCCAGACGTCGCTCAGCATGCGTTTTGTGTGTTGTCCCCAGTAGAGTATAGGCTCTTCTTGGCAGAGATTCTGGTCTTTTGGTGGCTGCTGTGTCCCTAACATGTGCAGTAGTCACTTGCATACCATAGATGCTTGGCAAACAGTTATGCATAAATGAACTTTGCATTTCATACCCAGAGAACACCACACTTAGATCCAGAGGAGTGTCTAAATATAAATCACACTTTCACATAGATTTATAACTATATTCACATAGATTTTCTTCCAGTCTAAATCCTCATTTATAATAAAAATATGAAAAACTTAAGCTTTTAATAAATCTAAATAAAATTAAATATGATCTTAAAGTAGATGGTCAGTCTTATCTTCACTTGCAAGATATAGTTCATTTGGATGATTTTAATAAATTATTATACAGTTTTAGGCCTTTCTAGTCATTATTTGTTGTTTTTTTCCTCTTTCTTTTTTTAAACATTTATCTTAAACACAATTGTACCAGGTAGTGTTCAGATGGAAATGGAGGAAATTCAGAGCATCAAAATTAGATCTGATAAACAAAACAAAAAGAAATCCACTTTTGTCCTTGGTTTGACGCATTGAGCTCACTTTGCTTGGGAAGGATAGGTATTCTCACTACTCTTTTAGGCCCCAAACCTTGGAACCCAGGCCCCAGGTATTATGAGATGCTGTGAAACATAGATTGAAGCCTGTTTGAAGAGTGGAGCAGTCTCAGCTTAGCAAGGGCAACAGCAAATCAGTGAGCAAGTACCATTCCATTGTGCTTGGCATCAGGAGAGGAAGTGGGTGGCTATCACTTCTTTCTTTGTTTAGTGATCAGAATAGTGTGTTTTGTAAACTGAGGCATCTCAGGAGTTACCTTGAAGATGAAAGAGGAGGGATTTCTTCTCAACTCTCAGAACATTACACTCTTACGATCCCATTTCATACAGAGTAGTATTTTTTGTTTTTTTCTATTTAGATATTGGACTAAGATTTTTTTAAGGGTCTTTTTTGGTTCATTTTGTCGTTCCAGAAGGAAAAATTTTAAAAAGATTGTGCTAGAAGTTTCAAACTCTTCTCCAAAATTTCCAAATTTCAAATTCTTCTTGACAAATTTTTCTCTCTGATATTTTATTTTTAAGATTGCATATGTAATATCAATAAAATGTGATTCTAAAATCAGTTTTTAATCCAACCAAATTTGATAAAATAACATGAGTTAAAATATAGGTAAATTTATCTAATGACATTAATTATTGAAGTAAAGGATTTATAATAATGAACAAACACTACATTAGTTTGGACCTTTTAAAACTAGGGTACAGGCTTGAGTGAGTGTAACACTGAAAGAAATTTTTGCAGTTAAGTACCTAGTAAGATGTGTGTGGTGCTCACATTGTAAAAGGTTCATAAACTGGTCTTTTGTTTTGTTTTTTTTTTTAAGATGTCTCAGAGCATGTCTTCGGTATCTTCAAGGCATTCTGAAAAGATAGCTATTAGAGAGTAAGTATTTTAATTTGGGTTTTTCTTTTTTTCTGTGAAAAATATTTGCTGAATTGTATTGTTAATAGTGTATTTCAGTGGCAGTCTTTCAGAGCCCCGATCCTTCAGGGCTCGGTTTACTGAGCTGAGTGTTTTGTACTCAGTGAAGTAAAAGGTTTTTATTGGAGGACAAGGTTTTTCTAAATTTGTTATCTTGGAAGTATTAGGATTACATTTCAAAACATTCCTTCTATAGCTTTACAGTTCACATAAATGTCCTTGAAGCTTTTACTCTAGTTAATTTTTAGTTTGCCACCTCTTTTAAATACCATTTATCTCCTTCACCTTTTTCATTTTATATTGGAGAGTCTTGATTTGTTTTTAAGTTGCAATATTTCTTCATTTTTATTTTTCAGGTTTCATTTTATTGATGTTACAAATAAATAATGCGCTATGAAACTTACCAGTTGAATAGTTTAATAGTCAGTTCTCCTAGACCAGATTATTCCATAGTAATTTTTCTTTGGTTTAGGTTATTTGAAAGGAGATCTGGAGTAATAAAGAAAAGCATTGTTAGTAACTCATGAATAGTCTTCAGTTTTTCATACCTAACAGGATTGTGGAAATTAAAGACCTTTAATGTTATTTCCGAATTTGTTGACCAAATTTTTGGTTGTCGGATATCTGTGGTTCTGACCTTTCACATCTCATTAAAATATGATCTTCTCTCAGTGATTTGAAATGGCTGAGTGGTATCTGTCTTTACCAGCTGTGTGTCACATCAGTGGGGAGTTCGTTTATGGCCTTTAGAAGATTAAAGAGAGATGAGTGTTTAAAAAAAATGCCTCAGAGAGGCCCCATCTCTCCCTTTTACAGTATTAGCTTTTGGTCTTGGAGCCAAAACAGTGCCTGCCACATTGTTATTAGGTAGGCAAGTAAGCGTTTGTAGGATAATCAATTAATGCATAAAAGGCTGTTGTACTTTAAAAGCCTCCCCAGCTGATTTTGATGATTAGGTGTAGAACCTGCTAAATTAAATGATCTTGACAGCTAAGAAATCTGAGACTAATTTTCAAGGCTTATTAATGTTTGAACAGTAGTTCTAAGAAGGCTTTAAAGAGACAGACACCACTTAGGCATGTGGGCAGTTGCACCTACTTCTTTCTTTCCTTGTTCCTTCCTTTCAGGCTTATACCCTAAGCCGGTGACATCCATTGACTTGTTTAGACCTAATTAAGTACCTGGCTTATGGACCTAGTTCAATTGCTTTTTCTTTTAAATTGAAGAGCACTACAGTTGGAAGCTGGAGCAACAGGATCTAGTTCATTCTTTGACACTGTCTGAATTTGTGCTTTGTTGTGTCAAATGAAAGATTAGGAAAAAATCTTCCTGTGACTGGATGGACTCTAATGAGTAGTTTTTCTGCCCCTCATCCAAGCAATTTTTTAAATTTATTTTTGTTAGCATTAGATAATGGAAGCTTTATTAAGGAAACTTCAGGTTTTTGACAGTTGGTGGCATTATCTTTTGCACATTTTTGTATGACCAGCAGTTTCATTAGGAGGTAGGCAAAGTACAAAAAGGATATCATGTAAATGTGAAATTTAATATTGCGTTAATATTTTAATATGTAGCTGAACATTGTAGAATAGATACTTAAGTTTTCAGAATAGGGGGAGTGATAGTAACTTTCTCTGGGTCAGTAAAATTACATTTCTTTGTTCAGTTTTCAGGTGGGAGATTTGGTGCTCATCATCCTAGATGAACGCCACGACAATTATGTCTTATTTACTGTTAGTCCTACTTTATATTTTCTGCATTCAGAATCTTTGCCTGCCCTGGATCTCAAACCAGGTGAGGGTGGTAAGTGTCATTCTATAACTAAAATATTAAAACTGGAGTGGAGGAAGTATATTAAAGATGTTTTTTCCCTGCTGTCTAATTATATCAGAATTAAGTCCCTAAGGGGGAGCCCTGCTTAATCTGTTTTTTTATAAAATTTGCATTATCTGGATTATTTTCATGGGTTCTGTTGACATTTCAAAATTAGCGTAGCTTATAAAATGAATCAATTGATCAGAATATGTGATTTTTCAGACATCTCATACCCTAGCAATTACAGAATTATACTATCAAAAATCTCATGTAAAGCTTGTTCAAACTTAATACATGCTTGTTTATAAAGCCATTACCATTTTTTGGCCAAAAAATTAGTTTTCTTAAATTATTAAATATTTTTTCTATCCTATTTGTCACCCTGTGTTCCTATCTTATTTTTCATTATACTGGTCAACACTTTTTTTTTTGTTAAGTAAGCTTTGTTAATATATACTAAGTAACAATGTCTGTTATCTATTTGATCTTTAAAGAACTCAAAACAAAATTGATATTGTGGTATACTTACCATAAGTAGAATTATTTAAAAAAAAAAAAAAAGGATTTCCATTCAGATTGATATTCCTAATGGAATGACTTGTGAGCAGAGTGAAATAAATACCTATTCTTGACCTAGTCCAGTGTCCCAAGACAACTTCATCATGGCTGTTTCTGGTTGGCTATTTAATGTCTATAATACAATAGTCCTATAACGATGAAAAATAAAATAACCTTACAATTTGCTATTTTTACTCAGTATTTTTTTTTACCTTGAAAATAATGAACTTGACATTTTCTTTGGGTTTTCTTTTCTGTCACATGACAGTATCCTTAAGATTCATTTCCGATGATTTATTCAGGATATCTTTCATGTATATCTTCCCAAATTATTTTTATGGAATAAAATCAGTCATGTGTTCTGTTGGGAATCTCAGAGGCTTTAGCCTAAGCAGGATACAGAGGGTCCCCGACTTACAGTGATTTGTTCAAGCAATCCTCCCACATCAGCCTTCCAATTGGCTGGAACTGAAGATGTGTGCCACCATGCCTGGAATTTGTTTTTTTTTTTTTAAATTTTGTAGACACAGAGTCTCACTTTGTTGCACATCCTGGTCTTGAATTCCCAGCTTCAAGCGATCCTTCCGCCTTGGCCTCTCAAAGTCCTGGGATTACAGGCATGAGCCACCACGCCTGGCCTGGCTGAATACTTTTGAAATCAATGTCAGTATGGCAGCTTCTCTTCTGATGAATTTAAAAAGAAAATGAATATTTACCCCTTTAGCTTGTTACACTTTGGCTCTAGGAGGACTGGCCTTCTCATCTCACATATCTTCTCCCACGTTTCCATCTTCCCTTCACACAAGTACTGCCCTTCTAGACCTAGACTTTCTTTGATTCTTAACTCTGCCATGCCAGGCATTGTGGCATACAGATGTGGGAAAGTGCAGTTGCTGCCCTTGAAGATTTACGTTGAAAGCACCGCCCCTCAAAAATCATTGCTTTGCTTTTAACCTAACAAATACATTTTGTCTGCTTTCAAAAATAAAATTGGTCATCTTTGTTAGTTCTTTCAGTAGATGGCACTGTTGAGTTAGCCTAGCATTCCTAGATTTATTTGTTCATGATTTGTACTTAAGATTATTAGTATTTCCTGAACTGTGTTAGCTCCGTGATTTGACATACCATGTATATTTAGTTAATGAGTAATAAAAGCCACCCACATATTTCTGGTTGAAAGTAACATGAATTCAGTGTTATTTGAAATTCATTGATAATCAGCAGTTTTTAAAAGTTTTACATATTCTTTCACTCATGAGCACTTCATTAGTCTGTTTTAATTCTGACAGTTATGATTAATATTAATATAATGTTATATTAATGTAATATAATTAATAATTACTTTCAAAAAGAAATTAACTACTTGATTCATTAGCTTCAGGTGCAACTAGAAGACCCTGGGTACTTGGAAAAGTGATGGAAAAGGAATATTGTCAAGCCAAAAAGGTAGAACCTATACCATGTGATATGAGCCTATGAATTATAAAAGATTTTCATACTGCTTTATATAGAAATCTTTGTCTTTGGCCTTCTAAGTATTTATGTTGTCTTTAAATAGTAGAGGAAGTTTGCCAGCAGTCCATCAACCTATACAGAAAAAGTACTACCCAGTTTCTTTTCTATAACTATGAAGTTACCAGGGTAACTTATGTGTAAAAAATGAACCCTGCATAACAGATGACAAAAAGTGAATTGTATTTGTAGGTAGAGTTGATGTTTTCTTATTTTTGTATACTACTGATTAAAGATAGTGTGACATGTTTGCCTTAAAAATGGACACGATTGTAATATCAACAATATCATTGCTATAGATTCAATGAAATCTGAACATTCTTCCTTACTATAATTTGGGGCCTCAGGATACAAAATACTAATAGAACTTGAACTGTATAGTATTGAGGTTTCTTGATACTTATGGCTGCTTTGTATTATGTTCTTTAGCAGTGGCTACCGAATTTGTCTTCCATCAATATTAGTTGCTCTGTGTTCTCATGTGGTGAGGATTGGATCCTGTGTAGTTTGATAAAGACTTTCTTACACCAACTGTCCCTACCCCAGATAGTCTAGCAATGAGTAGTATGGTAGGAGGGTATTTATGTGGTTTGGTTTATTCATTCAAATGATTCCCTTTTTTCTTTCCTCTTAGGCACAAAACAGATTTAAAGTTCCTTTGGGGACAAAGTTTTACAGAGTGAAAGCCGTGTCATGGAATAAGAAAGTATAACTTCTCAAGAAATTAATGTTTTATGACATTTTTCTGATTGATCTTATACTGCTCATTCATCACTCCAAAAACAGCAGGCCATCTTTTTATGCAAAAGTCAGTGTGACAATGTACTTCATTGGTGTACTTCATTAATTTTTTAACTGGCTACATTTTAGGGATAATAAATTCATTAGAACCCTTGGCTGAATTGAAATGGTTTTGGTTTTGGTTTTGGTTTTTTTTACCCAGACAACTTTAGAAATGTGGACCAAACTAGTTCATTTTCTCAAAGGGCATACCTTGTGCATTGTGGCCTATGATTAGCCATATTTAATTGCCTGTTAAATATACATTAGCTTGAACTTAGATGTTAAATGTTAGTTATTATTACCAGCATTTGTCCTTTTGTGAAACCAATATCAGAATACTTGCACTCTTTAACACATTCTTTATAAAAATGTATAAATTCTTCAAAACTATTTAAAGAGGAGTGTTATTGCATGCAGATAATCATAATTTTGAGTTTGCCTCAGTAGATTACTAGAGCAAATTGTTTCATTTATTTTTTTAAATGCCCTTTGATATTTAAAAAAAAAACAACTGTAATTTGATTGGCTGATTTTAAGATCAGCCATAAATAATCAGCAGTCTTCAAAAGCACTTTCAATGGCTTGGTCATCTGGGTTCTAAAGGGAGGAGTCTGTGCCATTGACTGTTTCTAATGCAGCACTCAAATCTTCCCACCATCTTTATGACTCTTTAGAATAATCATATTGATAAAATCATAATTCATGGTTGAGTTTCAGAAAAAAAGATATTCATTGTACATTAACCATTTAGAGGTCATTTAAGTAACAAAATATTGTATTGTAAAAGACCTATACAATTTTAAAACAATAAAGATTCCAACCTGTAAATGTGTGTGCCTTTTAAAGAAGGATACATTTTTAATATATTTGAGTGGTTGCTGAGAAGTGTGAAAAAATTGTTCTGTACCATATCAAAGAGAAAAACATGTTTATTACAAGAATGTTCTTTAACTATATGCTATGTAACAGGGTAAAACAGTGTTATGTAGAATAGAATTGTGTGAACTAGAACTTTAGAGAAGTTGCCATAGAGTAAAAGTATTTAAATGAGTTAGTTAAGTTGGATGAGACTTGTTTCAGATTTGTTGCTAGAGAACAATAATAAAATGATTCTTTTTCAGAAGATATTTAATTTCTTCATAAAAATAAGTTAAATATTTTTTTAAATATGTATATCTAATAGTATAAAAAATGGAATAAACATCATAGTGTATAGAAAACTGAATTTGACAACATTAATGAATAAATGAAAAAATGATTTCACAAGTTTCTATTCAGTCCTTCCATGACATCTTTATGCAAAGAATACCAAAGCAATAAGTTACTTTATATAGAGAGTGGTTTTGTTAAGCAGACTTGCTTGGGTCTAAATGAATTTGCCAGGTAGCCCATTTTAACTTCATTGGTACCCTTCAAAT
Source organism: Mirza zaza (assembly GCA_008750895.1). NCBI lineage: Eukaryota > Metazoa > Chordata > Mammalia > Primates > Cheirogaleidae > Mirza > Mirza zaza. The sequence goes on from VSMD01067265.1 coordinate 51,907, forward strand.
TTATTATTTGGTCATTGTGCTCTGTAATTATAGTGAGCTTTGACACCTGACATCATATCCATCATCTCATTAATGTTGCTTGTAGCTTCGCTTTTGTATGTTGTTGCTTGTAGCTTTGTTTATATCCTATTTTTATACTACTGTCAGTACTGATTCACATGTAAGTTTATAAAACAAAAAAACCAAATAATTTTCTTTGTTAAAAAGCAGAAAAATGAAACTTGGAGATATAAACTCATCAAATGAGTTCTTTGCTTTGGATACTCAAAGATAATATACCATGAGCTTTGGCATCAGAATGATGGATTTGACTTTAAAGGCACAATTCAGACTCTAACAGAAATACAGCTTTTTAAAATTACACGAATGAATATTTAAGTCACATTTTACTGCAAGCAAACTTTTATTTGTAGAGACAAGCCCAAGCTAGATGGAGTCCAGTGGCAGGATCATAGATCAGTGCAGCCTCAGACTCCAGAGGGTTCAAGTGATCCTCCCACTTAAGCCTCCTGAAAAGCAAGGACTGTATGCACATGCCACCATGCCCAGCTGATTTTTTCTTTTTTGGTAGAGGCAGGGTTTTACTATGTTGTTAGGGCTTGTTTTGAATTCTGGCCTGGCTGGCCTCCCGAAGTGCTGAGATTACAGGTATAAGCCACTGTGTCCAACCTGCAAATAAACTTTAAATACACGAGTTATACAGATATGTTTTGGAAAAGATAACGATATACTAAGAACAGAATAAGCAAAAAAATCATGTAGACTGTCATTTTTATTGATTTAAAAATTATGAAGGTGCAAAACATGTACATTATTTCAAAATAATAATATACTTCAAGATCCCTGTCCTATTTCCTAATTTTGCCACCTAGAGGCAGCTACTTTATTAGCTATTTTTAGATGGCTAAATTATATGACTATACTAATAATTCTTGATAAATCAATTTCTATTTTTACTTTCTCATGTGATAGGAAGATTTATTTCTTTCATAAACTTATTCCCCACTTCCCTCTTTTCTACATAACGTATTACTTTCGAATTTGCTCATTAGGACTTGCATTATTATTTTCTCCTAAGCCACGCATCCTGAACTATGATTACATTTCTTATAAAGCCCATGAATTTTTGTTCGAAGATCTTAGGTTTTTGTTTTTCTTGTGCTATTATCTCATAATTATAGCTTTAATATTTTCAGATGTTTCTTGATATTTTATTTTTTTGAAGTTAGAGTCCCACTCTGTTGCCTGGGCTAGAGTGTCGTGGCATCAGCCTACCTCACAGCAACCTCAAACTCCTGGGCTCAAGTGATCCTCCTGCCTCAGCCTCCCGAGTAGCTGGGGCTACAGGCATGCACCACCATGCCCAGCTCATTTTTTCTATATATTTGTAGTTGGCCAATTAATTTCTTTCTATTTTTAGTAGAGACGGGGTCTTGCTCTTGCTCAGGCTGGTTTAGAACTCCTCCCATTGAGTGATCCTCCCGCCTCAGCCTCCCAGAGTGCTAGGATTACAGGCGTGAGCCACCATGCCTGGCCTCTTAATATATTAAGTCACATTTCTCAGAGACCTTCACTTTGAAGCCATTAGTTATGCTTCAAACATCTGATTGCTCTCTAAGCCTACTTTTCATATTTTAGGACTTGACATTTTTGTTAAAAAGCCACTGTTTCATGGGCTTTCTTCTCTCTCTTACTGGAGTTTATAGTCAGATAACTTAGGAAAAAATTAGAGAAATTTTCTGAATCCCTGCAAATTAATAGCCTCACACTTGATGGATGGTTTAGCTGGATATAGTTTTTTGCTGACATTGTTTTCATTGTCTTCTATCATCCAGGTTATTGTTTAGAAATGTGATCATTTCATCTGTGTTTATATATTGTGTCCTATACACCTCCCATACCCTCCAGAAATTTTTAGGAGGTGTTTTTTAGCCCTGGTATTATAAAATGGTGTGATATAATGTCTTGGAATTCCCAACTCCAACCATTCTTACTGCTAGGCAGTCAGTGAACCCTTTTAACCTAGACTTGCATGTCCTGCAGCTCTAAGGGGATTTTAAAATATTTCTTACTATACTATCTCCTATTTTCCATCTAATTAATATTTTAGGTTTTTTTCTAAACTATTCCATTTAATTTTTATGTTAGCAATTGTGGCTTTAACTTTCAATAGTGATCACCTTTTCATGAATCCTGTGGATCCACTGTTTTTCAAATTTCTAAAGATACTAATTAGTGTTTCCCTAACATTTTCTTCTCTCCCCTGTATTGTTTCCCAAGGCCTATTCACCCCCCCCATTAATTAACTTTGATCTTTTTATTTCATGATTGAAGTGATCCTCAAATGTCTAATGATCCTTGCTTGTCCCCTTATATTCAAGAGTAGGGCATTAAATAGGTGATTGTGAGCTCTATACTTCCACCCTACATCTAGAAAATAGGTAAGAATTAATATAGAATTACAAACTTCTATGAAATATTGGCAGTTATCCAGACTATTACTTTTTTTGTTTCATTTTTAATATTGAAGTGAAATTCACATAAAATTAACTGTTTGAAAGTGAATAATGTCAATACATCATCCTTATGGCTAGATAATATTCTATTTTATTTATTAAATATGCCATAATTTGTTTATTCATTCACCTGTTGGTAGGCATTTTAGTTTTTCCACCTTTGGCTATAGTTAGTAGTGCTGCTGTGAACATATATGTACATATGTCTGTTTAGGTTCCTGTTTTCTACTGTGACTGAACCATTTTAGACTCTCACCAGCAATGTATGAGGGTTCAAATTTCTTTATATGTTTCCTAACACTTAAAATATATCCCCCCCACCTTTTTAAAAATTATATCCATCCTAGTGGGTGTTTCATGTGCTTGTGGGTGATTTCAGTGTCTTTATTGGAGAAATATTTATTCAAGCTCGTGGCCCATTTTTTAGGGTTTTTTTTTTTTTTTTTGGTGAGAGTTCTTTATATTTTCTTTATTCCAAACTCATATGATTTACAAATATTTTCTCTAATTTTTAGATTGTATTTTCTTGACCATCTGCTTTGACGTACAGAAGTTTATTTCAATGAAGCCCACATGTCCTATTTTTTTTTCTTTTTTGCTCATATTGTTTGTGTCTTAAGAGTCGATTGCCATATCCAAGGTCATGAAGATTTACCCATGTGTTTTCTTCTCAGAGTTTTATAGTATTCTCTCATATTCAGGTTGTTGATCCATTTTGAGTGAATTTTTTTATATGGTATGAAATAAGGATCCAACTTCATCCTTTTGCATGTGGAATATACAGCAATTCCAGCATCATTTGAAGAGACTATTCTCATATAACGAATGAATGACAGTACAACCAGTGTTTTGATTAGTGTAGCTTTATAATAAGTTGTGGGGGGGGCTTTTTTTTTTAAGCAGTCACAGATGCATGTAGTAAGTTTTGAAATCTGGAAGTATCAGTTCTCCAACATTGTTTTTTTCCAAAATTGTTTTGGCGGTAGGGGTTTCATCACATTCAGTATGAATTTTAGGATCATATTTTTCTATTTTGGAAAAAGCCATTGAGATTTTGATAGAGATTATGTTGACTCTGTAGATCACTTTAGGAGAATGTTGCCCTCTTAAAATTAAGCATACCAGTCCTTAAACACAGGATATTTTTTCCATTTATTTATGTCTAATTTTTTCAGCAAAATTCATGGTTTTCAATTTTTAAGTCTTTCATAAGTATTTTGTTATTTTGGATGCTATTATAAATAGAATTGTTTTTTTAATTTTCTTATTGGATTATTCATTGCTGGTGTTTAGAAACACAACTGATTTTGTATATTGATCTTGTACTCTGAAAACTTTTTCTGAGTTTCTTTGCTCTACTGTGTGTGTGTGTGTACACAGGCATGTGTGTTCTTTGTGATTTTCAGGTCATCTGCAAACAGATAATTGTAGTTGTTTTTCCTTTCCAGTTTCGATGCCTTTTATTTCTTTTTCTCACCTAATTGCTTTGGCTAGAACTTCGATACTATGTCAAAGGGATGTGGTGAAAATGAACATCCTTGCCTTTTCCTGAACTTGCAGAAAAAGTTTTCAGTCTTTCACCATGCATTATGATTTTAGCTGTGGGTTTTTCACATATGGACTTTATGTTGAAGAAATTCTCTTCTATTCCTAGTTTCTTGAATGTTTTTTATCATGAAAAGGTGTTGAATTATGTCAAATGCTTTTCCTACCTCAACTGAGATGATTTTCTGGGATTTTTTGTTCATTTTTATTATAATGTATTATGAATTGATTTTCATATGTCGAACCATTCTTACTTTCTGGGAATAGATCCTGCTTGGTCATGGTGTATAATCCTTTTAATATGCTGCTGAACTCAATTTGCTCGTATTTTATTCAAGACTTTTATATGGGGCACTTAAGTGGAGGGACAAATTCTCTGAGAGTCCTAATCCCCATTTTCTGTGACATCGTTACTGGCCTAATCCTTTTAAAGATAAGATTGTGAGAGTTTAGTGATTTGGCCAATTTCTCAGGATTAGGATCTTAGCTGGGAGTCAAACTGATCACTCATGACTTCTAATACTTCTAATACTTCTAATCTTCCCATTAGGGGAAAAGATCTGAGTGTATGGCTTAATCTCCTCCAGTGGTAGAGGAGTTTTGTGAATGTTATTACTTTAAGGCATGAACCCAAGAGAAGAAAAAGGGACTAAAAGGTATGCATTTGCTAGAAATTAAGACTAGCATTTGCCTCAAGTGCTCTGAAGTAGATTCATGCAAAAGATGGGCCCTAGAGGTCTTTTTCATTTTGAAACGTTCTTGTGCATACTTGTTCAGCAAAGTACAACTCCCTTAAAAACTGAGTTTCATACAAAACTATTTGAAATTTTCTACATGCCCTTTAAAAGCAAAATCATAGTTCACATAGACTTCTCCCTGGACTGCTAGAGTGAAGACACTCAAGATTCTTTGGAGCCACATTGTTGAGCTAAAAGGATCTATTAGGTACTGACTTAAACTTGAGTCTAAACAAAGGGCATGACAGTCAGCCTTCATTTGATAATGACCCTGAAACTGTTTCTTACTTTGAGAGTCTTTCAGCTTGCTGGAGAGGGATCAGTTTCAACCCAGCAGTTCCTCAGTCCTGTATATTTTTGCTAAATTCTTGCAGACTAAACAATTTCTTCTCTATTTCTTTATTTTATTTTTGGAGTCAGAGTCTCACTCTGTTGCCGGGGCTAGGGTGCCGTGGCATCAGCCTAGCTCACAGCAACCTCAAACTCCTGGGCTGAAGCGATCCTCCTGCCTCAGCCTCCCAAGTAGCTGGGACTACAGGCATGCGCCACTATGCCCAGTTAATTTGTTCTATACGTTTTTAGTTGGCCAATTAATTTCTTTCTATTTTTAGTAGAGACAGGGTGTCACTCTTGCTCAGGCTGGTTTCGAACTCCTGACCTTGAGCAATCCACCCGCCTTGGCCTCCCAGAGTGCTAGGATTACAGGCGTGAGCCACCACGCCCAGCCTCTTCTCTGTTTCATCTCTCTCTTCCCATACTTCATTATACACAGCTTAAATAAGCAAGTGGAAACCACCTTAGAATCAGAAGTTGATTAGTTTTGCCAATTGTTTTGCTATTACAAGACATGAATCCCCATGTTTTCAGCTTTCAACTAATAGTTACTTCACTTTTCCAGCTTCTGTTAAGTTTGTTCACCATTCTTCCATGCTTGGTTAGGCAGTGTCACATATTCTTAAGTTTTTGTGCCAATTTCTGTGTCAGGTGTATATTGTGTAACTGATCAGTCCAACACTTAGTGGCTTAAAATGACAGCCATTTGCCCATGAGACAGCATTCATCTATCCACTCAACTATGGATGGTCTGTAATGCCCTCTCTCACATGTCTGGGCTCAGTTTGGGGTGCTTTGGTTCCCGTTGTAGGCTCTATCAAAGTGTCCTGGGTGTCTTAAACAGTGGCAGCAGCATTCCAAAAGGAGTGATGGCTAACGTGAGAGGCTTGAAAGCCGTGTTACTTCTTCCACATTCTCAAAGTCAGTCACAGAGCCAACCCAGATTCAAAGTGTGGGAAAAGCTGAAAAGAAAAGAATGTGATCTTTTTAAAACCACCACTTTTCTTTTAAAGTTAAGTCCAAAATAGCTATGCCCTTCAAGATTTAGATATATTTGGAGATTATTTTTTAAACATGTAGCTTTTAATGGTGCCTAAAGGCAACCAAACTTGGTAATGTTTACTTTAAAATTTAATTTTCATAAGTTTTCCTATTTTACTTACTAGTGAAAAGTGGGAAGCAGTTAAAACTTAACGTCCACTAATTGATAATAGCTCTGATGTTAGTCATACGCTTAGGACATAAACAAGCTGTCTTTGGTCAATTTTTAAGAATACTTTGTATAATTTACAATTCTTACGGGAAAGATGGAAATTCTTTCAAACAATTCTTAATATAGTGGCTGTGAGAATGAACAGTCAGCTGTAAGCTATTTGGTTTACATACTTCTTAGGTGCCTCAGTGTTGGAGACCATTAGATGAGTTCCACCCGTTTCATTCCTACCTTAAAATGAGTAAAGCTCAGTAGCAATACCAGTTCTAATGTTAGTAGAAACAAGTAGCAAGCCTCAAGATAACAGAATGCAAGATTCATTCTTCATGTACTCTAATCAAAGTAATAATCGTGCACGTGTCATGCAAGAATGCACCTAGGGCTGCTTCCACCCAGTGTCTATGCCCTTTTAAAGTTCTGTGCCCTTGAACCATTTTAAACAGGTGTCAGTCACCCTTTTTCAAGCAGGGTGCTAGGCCTTCTAGAGACGAGACTCCCTCCAACTGTACTAAACTATCACTAAAGTTTAATGTTGACAGTTCAGGAATTTGCAACACTCAGTGTCTCTCAAGAGCTATTTTTACAAATGTTATATTTGGCTTCAAAATGATCTCTCCAGTTTTGTGGAACCTAATAGCAAAGATGCTTCTGACAATCGAATTCCAAATGGTTGTTGTAATACCCCTTTCTTAGACTACTTTCAGATGCCACCAATCAATTCTTCCAGTTGTTGTAGTAGTAATATTACTCAGTAAATAATGTAGGTGTCACTTGTAATCTCTTTGGAATTCTGTTCTACTAGAGGATGTCTCCTTAACCAGCCCAGGCTTCTAACATGTATTGCCTAGTTTCTTAAAGAATGAATTTTTAAACTTCTCCAAATGTGTAAAGCCTATCTCACAAACATAGACTATGCTTGCACTCTCTCAGCAATTTTGGTCATAATCATATATAACAAGCTCATCTCTACATCTCAGCCTGTTTGAGAAGTATGACTCTGGAGATGTCAACATACTACCTTTAAAACAGGTTGTCCTGTGTGTGGGTGTATATATGTATGTATACATATGTGTGTGTGTGTGTGTGTGTGGTCATTACTTGAAATACTAATCTCTTTTGTAAGTATAGCAGTGCTGCTGTGTCTTCTGAATGTCTTCAAACTTTTCTAGGGAGGCAGAGGGGAGATGTAAAAAAAAAAATCAAACTGTTTTCTAAAATAGCAAAAAAAAAAATTATGGCCAGGCGCGGTGGCTCACGCCTGTAATCCTAGCTCTCTGGGAGGCCGAGGTGGGCGGATCGTTTGAGCTCAGGAGTTCGAGACCAGCCTGAGCAAGAGCGAGACCCCATCTCTACTATAAATAGAAAGAAATTAATTGGCCAACTAATATATATAGAAAAAATTAGCCGGGCATGGTGGCGCATGCCTGTAGTCCCAGCTACTCGGGAGGCTGAGGCAGCAGGATTGCTTGGAGTTTGAGGTTGCTGTGAGTTAGGCTGACGCCACAGCACTCACTCTAGCCTGGGCAACAAAGCGAGACTCTGTCTCAAAAAAAAAAAAAAAAAAAAAATTATGGGCCAAGCATGGTGGCTCACTCCAGTAATCCCAGCACTTTAAGAGGCCAAGGCAGGGGGGATTGCATTATCAGTAGTACAAGTTTTTACATGTTTTTGCTTAAGTGCAGGCTCTATCAGAAAGGGTATGATACTGTTATAAACCAGAAAGATACTAATTTGTGGTAAGATAGTTGCCAAGAGAAGTATGATAATAAATGAATTCTTTGTTTTTGTTAGCAAAATTATCAAAAAGTTGCCTAAAGAGCTGGAAATTGGCAAGAGTCAATAGTCAGCTGGCCATAGTGGTCCTGCTGTGGTCGCCTACTATGGGGACATGCCTTCTCAGTGCTGCCCACACATGGCACGTCCTTCCCAGCTCCCTTGTCTAGGTCCCTTCTCACTGCTGTTCAGTTCATACTGTGTTTTTCGATTGTTCAGGTGTTAGCTTCTTTGAGATTATAATTGTATTGTAGTCGTGTCTCCCTGAGACTCCAGGCGAGTCCACGTTGTCGTTGTGCTTGGGCAGCTCATTGTTTTAGAGTTCCAGCCACACACCCTCCTGGACTGTTTCTCCAGATAATGGATTCTTTTCTAATTTAACTCAGGCAGTAGGTGTTTCCATGTGTATTCTCTGTAGTGTGTGTTTGTTAGAATAAAACAGCCTAGAATTGGAAATTGCCCAAATTATTTACATAAATCTTGAAAATTCCAACACTTTCTACAATATTATTTCTAATTCTTTTAGTTACAGAGCATGTCACTAAAAATTTATGATTAGAATGAGGCTCAGAAAGTTTCCATTAAATAATGCCTGTCATCAAAATGATCTGTGTTCTTGCATAATAATGAAATCCAAAAGTTTTATTTTGGTTAGAAGGGCAAAAGCAAAATGCTCACAGTTGCAAAATGGAAGTTGACTATAATTGTACAGTGTCTATACATTGAAGTTACTTTGTGTGATACGTTCTCACAAGCTCTTTTCAGAAGATCATTTTTCAAGATTATTATAGTAACAAAGTTGGATGTTACTGGTGATTGCCATGAATCCTTCCTGGAGCAAGTTCTACACATCAATAAGAGACAACCACCCATACCTTGAAAAGATAAATGGTTTATCAGACAAGTAATGTGTTGATTTTTCTGCAGTGGGCCTCTTGTGATAGTATTAACTGTCCTACTACAGGGAAGTAGTCCACATTTTTAGAGCTAACATTCAAGAAACTAAAAGTTTGCAAGGCTGACCTTTGTCATTCTGTGTAAATCTAGCCTTTGTACTTGAAAGAAATACACCTTTTGCTTCAAGGAAAAGTTCTGAATCTGATCAGACACCATGAACCAATTAACGCTTAACCAGGAGGCCACAACAATACTGAAGCCCAATACTTAGAAAATACATCTGTGACTGCGGCCTTGAGGCTGCCTGTGTCCACTGCTTGCAGTCTACCTTCTGCTTATGTTAGGATTTCAAAACTCCACCTCCCCCAAGTTTATCAACAGCCCCACATCATCACTGTTCATAGTCAAACCTCAAAAATACTTGGGTTGAAAATAGCCTTCATTATTTATTTAATAAAATGTTACAAAACCAAGTTGGGATCCACTGGTCCAGTGCAGCAAAGCCAGACACTGAGGCCAAGAGTTGCAGAAGGAGAAAGAGGCATTTTTATTGTCTGGCACCATGCAAGGAGAAAGGTCAGCTAATACTTAAGACCCAAACTCCCCAGTGGCTTACAAGCCAGATTTTTAAAGGTAGGGATGCATTTCAGGCAGGCAAAATTGAAAATCAATACATGGAGGTAGCAACCCAAAGTAAGTAACTGAGGCAAATATCTCAATCGATGGAGGTTTAGTAAGCCAAAGTGTGAAGATGTGCAGGGAAAAACACAAGCAAGTGGTTAGTGAGGCAGGTGGTTACACTCCCGTGAAACCCAGGAAATTTACATTGTAAATAAGGTGAATGTTTGAAGAGAAAAAGGGTGACAGAAGAATCTATTACGCAGATGTCTCTGGGTGATAAGGGAAACCCCCATCAGGCACCAGAGACCCCCATCCCTCCCAGAAGACCCACATCAGCATAACACTAACCTGTTCCTAGTCTATTGCCTGGCATCAGCATAGCACTAAACCTATTGCCTGGCGCATCAACTAACCTACACCTGATACCCCACCCCTCGGACCAGCCCAACTTAATAAAAGTGGGAAAAATCGGGTAAAGGGGGCTCCACATTTGGTGGCAAGGCCCCTCTGAGCCTGCAGCGAATGGAATAAACTGATTCGTTGATTTCTCCAACTCTTCCTGTGCTGCTCGGTTTGTCCTCGAGACCAGCCGCTGTAACACTTGCTGTAACATGGGTGGGTAGAGGAATGATTGATCTTGTCTCAGTTCTGCACCTGAGAAGATAAACTTGTAATCAACATTATCAGCGTGGAATTGAATGGACTTTAGTTTGAGAAGCTAGACTTTGCCTGCAGATCCAAAGTTACAACTTGCGTGTCTTTGTTTTGATGAGGCCAAGGAAAAATTTCCTCATGAATGATCTGTGGGGTCAGTCCTTGTAAATGCCTGAGGACTTTTACCCTTTCTTGGGGATCTGGCTAACACATAAGGTTAGTAGTAGCTATGCATTTGGAAGGTGGTGTTGCATGACTCAGCCTCCAGGCTTGACTCCTTTTGCATAAGGGGTCTGGGAGGGGTCCTGAGATTTCCATTGTCCTTTACAGAGGTTATGTATTGGCCTAGCCTAAAAAGGCAGACTATCCTGAAGCAGAGGGGCCTACAGGTCATAGGTGGATTCAGAAATTCTTGAATTAGCCTAAAGAAATGTTAAGATGGGTGTGACTCTCTTCAGGGCCCTCAGGTTTGAAATTTAGAAGGAAGAACAGCTATCTGTCAGGACGGTCCACCAAAACCCGCCACTTTCGCTTATCCCGCTCCTAAATTGAGCAGCTACTAATACTCACAGCTGATGAGGTGATTTTGGATCATACTTCTGATTGGTTGACTACCATGTAAATGAAGTAATTTTGGGGACATACTTCTGATTGGCTGATTACTATGTAAATGAGGTGACTTTTGTGAAAGCTTGCCATTGGCTAACTGTAACCCCCCAAAAGGTATAAAACTAAAAGAAAACGAAGAAGGGGCGCTCAGAGTTTGGTGGCAGATATGCCTCTCTGAACCCACTGGCGTTCGCTGCTCAGGTTTTTCTTCCGGCAAGAGTTGTTCACACCTGCCGGAACAATCAAGAGTTCAATTCCTCAGTTCCCCTTTATCTGCATTTTCCATCCAGTTGGAGTTTCTGAAAAACAAGAAGGTATAACTAAGATGCCATCTTTCAGTTTCTGTAGGGAACACAAACACTTGGTGACTCGGGCTTGCTGGGAGGCTCTAGCGTAGTTAGGTGCCCAAAACTCGCCCTGAAGCAACTCAAGATTTTCCTTTATTTCCATGCTGGGGGAGGCTGGCAGGCCTCTAAGAACAGTTCCTCCTCCCTCTCAGTAAGTCTTTAAGCATTTTCAGAACTTGTTTCCTCTGGAAAATTCCAATGTTTCGTACAGTTCCTGCTGCCTAGAATCATTGGTATGACACAATGTAACATTCTGACAAGGGGCAAACCAGTTTTAGTTTATAACTGTTCAAATACTGATTCCAAAGGAAATTACTAGTTAACCTTTGTAGCTTTTTTTAGCCTCAATTTCCTTATCTGTAAGAAGTAAACCTCCATTGTGATGATCACAATGAGAGAAAGTGAAAATATTTTGCATATTGAAAAGGGCTATACAAATATTTACACTTCCTAGAAAAGGTATCAGAAAACTTCTACAGGCTTTCAAAACACTAGAAGTTGCAGAGTGGTCTTCCTAGGCTTCTATATCAATACTGTTGTTAGTTTCTTTTTTTAAAAAAGGCACCCTATCTCAACCCATGCTCATATCCCACGAAAGTTGAATCATTGCACACTCAGACATATGTGGCAGATGACACTCATGTATTTATTTATTTATTTTGAGACAGAGTCTCGCTTTGTTGCCAGGCTAGAGTGAGTGTCGTGGTGTCAGCCTAGCTCACAGCAACCTCAGTCTTCTGGGCTCAAGTGATCCTCCTGCCTCAGCCTCCCCAGTAGCTTGGACTACAGGCATGCGCCACCATGCCCGGCTGATTTTTTTCTATATATATTAGTTGGCCAATTAGTTTCTTTCTATTTAATAGTAGAGACTGGGTCTCACTCTTGCTCAGACTGGTTTCTAACTCCTGACCTCGAGCAATCTACCGGCCTCAGCCTCCCAGAGTGCTAGGATTACAGGCGTGAGCCACCGCGCCCGGCCAACATGCATGTATTTAAAGATACAAAGAGACATACATCTCTGCTCTCTTCCCTCTGTTTTTCCTTGAGAAAAAGATTGTATTCATCTTTCAAATGAACACTCATTTACAAATATTTTACTTTCCATTCCAAAATTAAGCATAGTATATAGCAGCATTTAAAGATTATTTAATAGCCATATTTTATGTTTCAAAATAATTTTAGCAAATATTTTATACTTTTAAATACTTTGATCTTTGTTTTAATTTAAATCATTGATGAGAGACAATCTTTTTATTTTCAAAATTCAATTTTGCTTTTCTCTAAAGTTAAATATAACTTTCAAGGAAAATATGACATATATGAAATATAGAGCTAATTCCCCCCATAGGAATTAAAAACTTTTAGAGAACTGTCAATGGAAAAGAAACCAAACTCTGTAAAATAATTTAAAGAGATTTATTCTGAGCCAAATTTGAGAACCACGACCTAGAGCCGTGCCCAAGAAACCTTGAGCGAGTAGACTCACTGTGATTGGATTACAGTTTGGTTTTATACATTTCAGGAAAACAGGGGTTACAGGTAAAGTTGTAAATCAATACATGGAAGACGTACATTGGTTTGGGGGCGGCACTTATAGGTTACAGATGTGTTTAAAGATTCTTTGATTTGTAATTGGTTAAAGACATGAAGCTTTGTCTAAAGGCTTGGAATGTTTTAAGGTAAAGAGGTTTTTTAATCAGAGACAAGCCACCAGACTTATATTTGTTGTGTAAATTGAGGACCTGCAGGTTTGTCTTGCACAGCCTTAGGCCTGTTAATGGGTTACGAAGGATGTCTCCAAGAAGGGAGGGGGCACAATGAGGCATGTCTTGACCTCCCTCCTCCTGGCAGGCAATTTAGTTTTAGGATATTCCTTTGGCCACGAGGGAGTCCATTCAGTCAGCCAGTAGATGGGAGCCTTAAGATTTTATTTTAGTTCACAACAGTAAGAGCATTAAAATGTAGGTGCAAATTTGTTTCCTTTCCAAATGAGAGAAGTTCATTAACCATCTTGAAATTTAAATGAGCCCTCTTTGGACTGTTAAAAAAGTGCCTCCTAAATGTTTCTTAAGTCAGTTTATATGTGAAGGAAATAAAAATATTTTACCCCAGAATATATTTTTTGACTTATTTTGAGAGGACTGTCAACCCACAAACAGAAATAGCCCTGCAAAGCTGTCTTTTGTGGTGAAAATTTATATCTGTAAAAAATCATTCATGCAGCCACAGGCCTTTCCTCCTCTGGATCTAGGAAAGAAAAACTGACAGTCTGACACGTTTAAATGTCTGAAAAAAACATTTACTATTTTCTCTGAGGGCTGCTACCTGTGAGGCTCATCTACATAACAAAGACCACCTTTGATAGCCAGGCCTCCTCTTCTCCCCATCCCATAATCTGTTTTGGCAAGATCCAAGTCCCCATGCTTTCTGTAACCTCTAGGTGGTATATAAGCTCTGAACCTCCTTGGGGGTTGGGAGTAATCACTCTGGTTCTCCAGTCTGTGCACATTAATAAATTTTGCATGCTTTTTCTCCAATTAATCTGCCTTTTGTGAGTTGGTTTTTAAGCAAAACTTCAGAGGACAAAGGAGAAGTTTTCCTTGGCCCCTACCCCTACTCCATAAATAATCAAACCAGAAAACAATCAGCTATTATCACTTCTTCCACGTTTTATCCTTTAACTCTATTTGGTTATCTTCACAAACTACAGTCTTCAAAGGAGTAGCTCAGGAAAAAATGTGGTTCTTTTCTAGTCTTTACTTTGCATGTATTATGGACACAAACTGTAGATTTTCCACAGTGATAATTGGCTCAAATTGTCTTCTGTTGAACAACTCCTTTTTATTCTTAAGTTTATTCTATTAACAGGATCTTCCTCAGCTAAATGATTGAAATAGCTGTCATTTTATAATATCAGCTGCCATTTATCAATGTTTGTTAGATGGGACCTTAGAAGAGCTCGTCTACATTGCAAGGAAGCAGGAGTGAATCTAGGGAGAAGAGACAAGAGAAATCCATAATTTCACAATTAAAGCTGTACATATTGCTTATTGTATTTGTCTCCGTGGGAGCCAGGTACATTCTGAGATAGACTTTAGAAATTTTCAGAAGGCATTAAATGTTATAGCCCAAGCAAGTTCACTGCCCCCTGCTCAAGAAGAAGCCAGTACACTGAGACAGCTGATGTTTAGTATCACAGGAGACAGGAGGAATTTCTCAAATGCATCTCCCTGAGAATTTGAGAGAAAGGATTCTTAAAGATAGTTTGGCAGGCAAAGGACTAGGGGATTGGCTCTCCTGATTGGCTGGGTTCAGGGTGGAACCATAGGGGTATAGGAATTGTTTTCCTGTGCTGAGTCAGTTCCTTGGGTGGGTGTCACAAGACCAGTTGAGTTAGTTGCTCAGCATGAGCCACTGCTCTGAGTGGGTCAGCTGGTCCACTGGAATGCAGGGCCTGGAAGATATATCAAAAAGTAGCCTTAGGTTTCACAAGGGTAATGTTATCTATGGGAACAATGAAGAAAGCTAAGAACCTTTATGACCATCAGCTATCTGACTACTGACTAGCAAGAAATAATAGGAAAGCAAGCTAGGAAACAACAGCTGGAGATATACATATTTTAACTATGACTATACCTTTGCAGAGTTCAGGCCGCTGGCACAGTTCCCAACTTAGGGCCTTTTATTAACTTTATAAGAGGTTGTTTCATAAGTGTTCAGTGACCAAGTACTTGTAAAGGATAGGATTAGGTATACTAGTTATGAGATGTACCAGGGAAACTGATTAATACTTAAATCAGGATATCTTTTTTAGTTATCAGTTTATGAATATACAGAATCAGTTCATTAAAATATCACAGCCAAAGTGTATATAAATATTCTTCCAGCTAATGTTTTCATTCACAAGCAAGAACTAAAAATGTACTTTCCTAATTAAAAGATAATTTAAAATATTGTATATTGCACATAAAAAGATTGCATGAATAACTAACTAAATGAACAGTTAACATTAAAGATAAAATGATGTAGTATTTTTATTTACAAATAAGAAAATAGGAAAAGGAAAAGTTAAAATCCCAGATTGTAGCAGTATATGTTATTTCTGTCTCAAAACATTTATAGAATATTTATAGTAGGTGTTCATATATACTGTCAGGAATACAGAAAATGAATTGTGAATAATGCAAAATAAACCTTTCTTAGTACTTGTGTAATTTCATTTCCCTTTCTGGGTATAGATTAAAGAACATACTAAATTTCATATTATTAAACTGTTTACATCATTGAACTGAAAAAATAGATATAATAGAATTTATGGAAAAAATGTCTGGGGTTGCCACTGCCAGTCCATGTCCTGCCACTCACTGCTGCCTTTGTCCTAATTAAGGAATGGAAAGTAAGTCAGGGAAAAGAATCAAAAGAACACTATCAAGACAAAACCAATCATGTCACAGTCTAAAAACAGCATTTTGGGAAATTACTATCTCCAGCATTTCAAATATAGTCCTGGTTTGTGACCACAAAGTCAAGCGGAAAACAGAGTACAGAAATAGACCCGCACATACAGCCACCTGGTTTACTGTGAAGACACCAGTGCAATTCAGTAGGGTTAGAAAGGTCTTAATAAAAGCTACTGAATGGAAAATAAATAAAACTTGGCTTTGACTGCATTCTATCCACAAATTTTATTTGAAACATGTAAAAATGTATTTGAAATGGATCACAAAACTAAGTGTAAAAAGTAAAACAATAAAACTTTTGGAAAAAAACAAAAAAAAATCTCCTTTTCTCTAGGGAAGACAAAAATTCTTAAACAGGACAATAAAAACATAATAGAAAAGACTGATACATTGGATGAAAACTAAGAATTGCTGTTCATTAAAAGACCCCACTAAGAGGCCGGGCACGGTGGCTCACGCCTGTAATCCTAGCACTCTGGGAGGCCGAGGCCGAGGATCATTTGAGTTCAGGAGTTCGAGACCAGCCTGAGCAAGAGCGAGACCCTGTCTCTACTAAAAAAATAGAAATTAGCTGGAAAACCAAAAATATATAGAAAAATGTAGCCAGCCATGGTGTCGCATGCCTGTAGTCCCAGCTACTTGGGAGGCTGAGGCAGAAGGATCGTTTGAGCCCAGGAGTTTGAGGTTGCTATAAGCTAGGCTGACACCGTGGCACTCTAGCCTAGGCAACAGTGAGACTCTGTCTCAAGAAAAAAAAGAACACCCCACTAAGAGTGAAAAGGCAGGTCCCAGGCTCAGAGAAGATATTTGCAATACATAGATTGAACAAAAGATTAGTGTCTAGGATATATAAAGAACTTTTGCAAATCAATAATGAAAAGACAAGCCAATTGTTTAAATGGGCAAAACTGGATGTTGAATGGGTTCTTCCTAAAAGAGGATAGCCAAATAACCAATTTTTAATGAATTTTTAAAAAAGTGCTCAGCTAAGGCCAGGCGTGGTGGCTCACGTCTGTAATCCTAGCACTCTGGGAGGCTGAGGTGAGTGGATTGCTCGAGGTCAGGAGTTCGAGACCAGCCTGAGCAAGAGCGAGACCCCCATCTCTGCTATAAATAGAAAGAAATTAATTGGCCAACTAAAAATATGTAGAAAAAATTAGCTAGGCATGGTGGCGCATGCCTGTACTCCCAGCTACTCTGGAGGCTGAGGCAGTAGAATCGCTTGAGCCCAGGAGTTTGAGGTTGCTGTGAGCTAGGCTGACGCCACGGCACTCACTCTAGCCTGGGCAACAAAGCGAGACTCTGTCTCAAAAAAAAAAAAAAAAGAAAAAGTGCTCAGCTAGGCATGGTGGCATGTGCCTATAATCCCAGCTACCTGGGAGGCTGAGGTGGTAGGATAGTTTGAGTTAAGTAATTTGAGACTAGCCTGGGTAATATGGCAGGATCCCATCTCAAAAAAATATATATGTATGATAAATATTTTTCTATATATATAAAGTGCTCAGCATCGTTAGTCATTAAAGAAATGCAAATCACAACCAAACAGTGGTACCATTGCACACCCAATAAAATGCTTAAAATTCAAGACTAACCATAATAAGCATTGGCAAAGATGTGAGGAAACTGGAACTCTCATATGCTACAGGTGGGAAGTAATTTGAAAAATGTGATGATATATTTTGAAATTAAACATAACCCTACACTCTGACATGGCAGTCTCACTGTTAGCTCAAGAGTCATGAGTACATATGTTCACCAAAAGATATAAACATGTAAAATAATGTTTGTAGATAAAAACTGTAAGCAACCCAAATGCTTTTCAATAAAAGAATGGGTAAGTAAATTGTGGTGTATTCACACAGTGGAATATTATGTAACAGTTTAGAAGAATGAACTAATTGCTGGGTACAGTGGCATGCACCTGCAGTCCCAGCTACTTAGGAGACTGAGGCAGAAGATCTTTTGAACCCAGGAGTTCAAGGCCAGCCTGGGCAACATAGTGAGACCCCATCTCTAAACAAGTAAGTAAATAAATAAACTATTGTTACACACAACAACATGAAGGTAATATCACAGACATTATAATGTGTTAAAGATGATAGATATAAAAGATTACATATCAAATAATTCCATTTATGTGAAGCTCAAAACTAGACAAAAGAACCATGATGATAGAAGTCAATTTTGTAGAAAGGGGCATGACAGGAATTTCTTGGGTGCTATATATAGTCTATATTTTCATCAGAGTAGGGTTACCTGGGTGTATTCATAGACTTTATGTGTGTGTGTTACCTCATTAAATTTTTAATGTAACTACAATGGTTGATTTATATATTCTTATAATTCTGTCAAATGTTGCTCTGTGTATTTTTAGACTATATTGTTTGGTGGATCTATGTTCATAATTATTATATCTTCTTGATATATTTTCGTTTTAACCTCTATACAACATTCCACTTTGTTTTTTGTGATGCTTGTAGCTTTAAAAATATTTTGTCTTACCTTTAATTGCTGCTCTTGCTTTCTTTCAATTTATATTTGCCTAACACAGCTTTTTTCATTTTTCATTTTTATCTTTTCTTGCATTTTGTTTTAAGTGTCTCTTGTAGAAAATATATTGATAATTTTAACATTTACTTTATTTTTATTTATTTATTTATTTTTGAGACAGAATCTCACTTTGTTGCCCAGGCTATAGTGCCGTGGCATCAGCCTAGCTTACAGCAACCTCAAACTCCTTGGCTCAAGCAATCCTGCTGCCTCAGACTCCCGAGTAGCTGGGACTACAGGCATGCGCCACCATGTCCGGCTAATTTTTTCTATATATGTTATTTGGCCAATTAATTTCTTTCTATTTATAGTAGAGACGGGGGTCTCGCTCTTGCTCAGGCTGGTTTCAAACTCCTGACCTCGAGCAATCCGCCCGCCTCAGCCTCCCAGAGTGCTAGGATTACAGGTGTGAGCCACCACGCCTGGCCAAACATTTACTTTAAATATTGTTATTTTAGAATTTAATTCTCCTGACTGGTATTAGCAGAATTTTACCCTTCTTCTTTATTATTTCTATTCATGTAGAAGTTATACACTTGATACGGAAAATGTCGGGCACAGGGATGCAGCCACTTGCCACCTCCCCTTCACTCCGCATCTCCGCGTGCCAGCGCTGTGCGTGGCCAGTTGAAGGGCACACTGCTGGGGCTGCCCCAGGCAGAGAACTGCCAGGGCCCCAGGTCCTGGAAGGCTGTTGGGCCCACCTGGCCCTGCCTGTTTCCAGCCATGCTGCTTGCATGATCCTGATTGGGTAATTTTTGAATCCCACTGTTTTTGATTGGATGTTAAAGCTTGATGTTGATTGGATGTTAAAGTTTGTAGTTGATTGGATGCTTTTTGAGCCCTACCGAGGGTATAAAAGCAGGAGGAGACCAAGGAAGGGGGGAAGAAGGTTGGAAGATAGGAAGAGAGCTGTAACAATAGGTACAATGTTTGTACCTATTGTACAGGTACAGGTGTAACAATTCTTCTACAGCTGAACCTGCTGTAGAAGAATAAAGACTGTTCTCTGACTCTTCGTGTGCTCCTGGTTCTTTCCCCAGTCACAGGCTGTAACAAGAGCTGTAACGCTAGCTGTACACTTAAAAAATCTTTCTGGTTTCTATCTCTAACGTATTGAGACCCATACATATACTTCATTCTTTCCTAAGTGTCTAGGGCTTTATTTCTGTCCATGCTTCCCCCAAGTGAAGTCTTAGCAAGCGCAAGAGTCCCTTTTGTTTCTCTTTTCTTTCTTTTCTTTCTTATTCCCTTTTCTTTCTTATTTGTGTTGTTCAGGGTTTTAGTTCCAAATTATTTTGATCACTTATTTCTTTCCTAGAATTTCAAGGATTGACTTAACAGCCAAGTTCACCATCTTTTTCAATCTGGAAATAAAATCTCTGTCTCTCTCTCCTTTTCCATACAAGGGCAGTGAAGCCTAGAGAGGTGAGCGGGCTGGCCTGGGGTCAGGACGGTGCATTCTGTCTATTACTCTGCAGTTCAGCCTTTACAGCCAAGTAGATGGAGGCGCCTCTCCCCAGACTGCGCCGTTTCCACCACAGGCAGCAGCGCTCTCCTCTGCCAACTGAGCACCTGTTGCTCCCTCCGCTCATCGTCCACTGCTCCGTGTCTGCCACGAGGGCAATGGCGCCACCCTCATATCATCAGTGAAAGGCGACTTCTAGGCTCTTAACGGAAGCATGAGCTTTGAGGGGAAGCGCAGCCAGCGCTACCCGCCCGCCCGGTCCCCAGTCCTGCGGCTGCCCCCGCCCCGCCACCCGCGGGGCGCGGGTCCCCAGCCCTGCCGCCCGCCCGCCCGGTCCCCAGTCCTGCCGGCTGCCCCCGCTCCGCCACCCGCGGGGCGCGTGTCCCCAGTCCTGCCGCCCGCCCGCCCGGTCCCCAGTCCTGCCGCCCGCCCGCCCGGTCCCCAGTCCTGCCGCCCGCCCGCCCGGGTCCCCAGCCCTGCCGCCCGCCCGCCCGGGTCCCCAGCCCTGCCGGCTGCCCCCGCTCCGCCACGGGGCGCGGGTCCTCGCCTCTGTCGCGCCGCCCGCCCGCCCGGTCCCCAGCCCTGCCGCGCTCCAGGCCCCGCGCCCACGGGCTCCCCGCGCCGGCGATTCCTGACTCCTCGACCCGACTCAGTACAGGAGTGGGGTGTCTCCACCTGCCCCAGACTCACCTACCGCTCGGCCGGTCGCAGCCGCCGTCGCCACCAAAGTGCCCTTAGCAGCCCAGGCCAGAGCTCCCTGCGAGGCGGTTCGAGGCTCCTCCCGCTCCCCCAGCTGCTCCATTACGAGGCTGCGGCCTGTGGCTCTTGCCCGCGTGTCGGCCGGGTGGTCTGGCGCCAACCTGGGGTCCTAGAACGGCGGAGGGACAGACACTCGAGAGGACGTGGTCCCAATCCTCCACCACAGTTCGAAGTGGCTACTACCTCCACTTTAGCCTCCAAACAGTTTGAGCATCAAACTGGATCTCTTATCTAAGGCACTTAATAAATCCGGAGCGGCCTTGCACCTTTCTCCTTACTGTGGCCTTCGCACGTGCACCTTGCATGCAGCCGCCTGCCTCTATGTCTGTCACGGTAGACTGTAAGTTCCAGAAAGGCAGGAACGGTGTGGTTGGCAAAGGTGCCCCAAAGAAGTTTGTTTTATTTTACAGACGTGTTTCGTGTCTAACCTACATCTATTCTGATGCAATTTCAGACAACAGAGTCCTTTGTCCTTATGTGCTCTCAGGATAAACAAGGTAAAAAGGGGAATTCAAGAAAGAAAATGGGGAAGATCTGACACTTTAAAAGAGTCCCTTGCTGCAACACCTCTAGAAAAGATTCAGTGTTCAGAATAAATGATTTTCACTTTTTTGAAATTCAAATAAAATAATGTAGCTTGTAGCCTAAGGAGGTATGCGCATGAAAAAGACAAGGGCAGTTTCATATTTGTTTATGGTAGAAGGATAATCATAGGATGATTTATTTTGGATTTTTTTTCTAGTCTCTTTTTTTTATTTCAGCATATTATCGGGGAACAAATGTTAAGGTTACATATATTGCCCTTGCCCCCCTATTTTGTATTTTTAAAACCAGCCCCTCCTCCCAGCTGCCTGGTAGCTCCCAGGAAGCCCATTTAGTGCAGCCAGCCCCCACTTTCCCTCCCTCTCTCCCCACCCCCACTACAGGAGTGTCCACAGCCACCCTTGCCCTGGGGCTAAAACCATCACTTAAGACTGCAACACTGGCAGAAGAGTGGAACCCTAGTCCACTGAGTCCCATTCATAAAGCACCAGAGGAAAGCAGCCAATTGAGCCAAATCAAACCCACCTTATATATTTAGGCAATGGAGATAACTGCATTGCTTCTAAAAAAAATGAAAAAGAAACAACAAAAAAAACATATCTTAGCTCATTGTCCCATCAATACCCCTAAATAACATCCAGATGAACTGAGGATCAGAATTGTGGACAATATTAAAAAACAAGAACAGTCATAGGATTAAATACTATTCATATTAAAAACAATGGATTTGGCCAGGCTTGGTGGCTCACGCCTATAATCGTAGCACTCTGGGAGGCTGAGGTAGGTGGATCGTTTGAGCTCAGGAGCAAGACCCCTTCTCTACTAAAAAAATAGAAAGAAATTAGCTAGACAACTAATATATATATATGTGTGTGTCTGTATATATATATATATATACACACAATATATATATATATATATATATATATAAATTTGCTGGGCATGGTGGTGTGTACCTGTAGCCCCAGCTACTCTGAAGGCTGAGGCAAGAGGATTGCTTGAACCCAAGAGGTTTGAGATTGCTGTGAGCTAGGCTGACACCACTACACTCTAGCCTAGGTGACAGAGTTGAGACTCTGTTTCAAAAAAAAAAAACACTAGATTTGTCCTCACACAAATGAAAAATTCTCTTCTTTTCTGGAGACAGGCTCACTCTGTCACCCAGGCTAGAGTGCAATGGCATCATGATAGCTCACTGCAACCTCACACTCCTAAGCTCAGACAATCCTCCTGCCTCAGCCTCCTAAGTAGCTGGGACTACAGGTGAGTGCTACCACACCCAGCTAATTTTTCTATTTTTTGTGGAGATGGGGTCTCACTCTTGTTCAGACTGGTCTCGAACTCCTGATCTCAAGCAATCCTTCCTCCTTGGCCTCCCAGAGTGCTGAGATTGCAGGCATGAGCAACTGCACCTGACCTGTATTCATCTTTTGAAACTGCTTGCTTTTGTGACAAGTAGCTACAAATTAACCTAATAATGCTGCACCAGACACTACACCCACACT
The DNA here is from genome assembly GCA_008750895.1 of Mirza zaza. Lineage (NCBI taxonomy): Eukaryota > Metazoa > Chordata > Mammalia > Primates > Cheirogaleidae > Mirza > Mirza zaza. The sequence goes on from VSMD01067265.1 coordinate 74,437, forward strand.
GTATAGCTTAACAATGTATAGCCAATCACTAATCAATATTTCTTTACATCAATGAATATTCCTGACAAACAACTTTGTAGCAGCCCATTTCCTGTCCCCCCTTTTTTGACTTTCAAAATCTACTTGTAACTGCTGCTAATTGGAGTGTATATCTGGGACAACTTGAATGTATGCTCTGGCTTGCAGTTCTCAGGTTTGGCCCAAATAAACTCTCTACTTATATTATTTTTGCCTAAACTTCCTTTTATCTTGACAAAATGAAAATCACTAAAATTGTGACAGAGGAATGGCCTGAAAAGGGGTAAAAATGTTTTCTGTCTCTCTAAAACCTACCTCACTCATTTTGGGAATTAAAACCTGGGGCATCCCTGCCCCAGGCCAGTGGTCAGGAGGGGTAAAGGAGCATCCTTTGTTCTTTGTACCACGGGAGAGGGCTCAGGGAATTGTCTGGGGAGAGGTCACAAGATTGTCTTAGCCAAAGATGAGCTGAATGGCAATATCCGGAAGCTGAAAACCTCCCCTTTAAAAGCTCTGTGTTCCTGCTCAGAGGCAGGACGTTGATAACTTTTAAGACAGCAGCCTGCCAACCTCCTCATTTGCTAGCAAATTAATAAACTTCTCTTTCTTTCTCTTCAAACCGCTTGTCCTTGTTCTTCTGATGAGGCCTTGGGACAAGCACTGAGCTTTCAGTTACAAGATCAATAGATGAATGGGTCACATTTTTTTCAAAAGATGCCAAGAAATTCTCTAAACGAACTGGATCCTGTTTTATTGTTAACTTTAGAAGAGAATGTATTAAAAGAGAAAGTTGAAACTGAAAATTTTGTTGCTCAGTGGTCTAAATCGTAGACTGTTTAAAGTTTATCTTAATAATTTAATCTCATCTACTTCTTTGTAGGTTTTAATTTCTCTTCTGGGAAAATTCTACTTTGAAGTAGCTTCAAAATTGTTGTATCAAAATGTTTAGTCATCTTTCTGTTTGTGACTTTAAAACCTTTGGTAATTGGTATATATTAATACAACAAACAGATTCAAATTTTTCCTTCACCAGTCATTATTTTATTTCTTTCTTTCCCCTTCTAATCCGTGCATCTCTGCTTTGCACTTACAGTGTTTTTGAGCTGCCTGGTAGACAAGCACTACAGTTACATCGTGTGCCACTGCTGGTGAGAAATCTCAGAGCTCCGAATCTTAATTTGGATTGAAGAAATGTAATCAGGCATCATAACAAATTCAACAATGTTTTGGCTATCTCATCGAATTTGGATTTGTACAAATTGGTAGGCCATAGATTTTGAAGAGTTTTGGGGAAATGACTTTTAGCAAGCACCAAGTTCTTTAAAACTTAAAGTATCCCCAGTTAACTGGCATTGTCCTCCAACTCCAGTGATTTCCATTCCCAGCACCAGGCAGTGGTTGAGCAGCATCTTCAGTGAGACTGTCCCCAGCTGCCTCATTTGTTTCCTGTCTCTAGAAATTTCATCCTAGAGCTCTCCTTCTCTCTGTGGCTCATTGAATACACCTTCTAACTCACTGCACCTCCCAGAAGAGAGGGCCTGGAAACCAAATGGCCTTCTGTCCCTCCCTGCTGGTTCCAGCATGCAACGGCTGTCGGTAGTGACCCAGAAAGGAGTCTTAGGAAGTCCAGGTTAGTTAGTCCTCAGATTGGATGCCAGGAAAGCCATTCCTTCTGCCTCGGTAAGAGGGCTACGTGTGAAAATGCTAACAATGAACACATCAAAGGAATGTTTGTTTTATGTATGTCCTACATCGCATATGAACAATTATAAAATTAACATATATCAAGACATGACATTTTAAAAATTGCCTTAAATTAATAAATCATTCCATAAATAAATACTGCCTCAGGCCGGGCTCAGTTATCCACGCCCATAATCTTAGTGCTTTGATAGGCTGGAGAATTGTTTGAGCTGGGGAGTTCAAGGCTGCAGTGAGCTATGCTGACACCACTGCGCTCTAGCCCTGCACGCTGGCCATGTGACAGGAGACAAAAAAAAAAAAAAGCCTCCTAAGCGTATAAGCTTCTCAGAGCAGGAACAAATCTAATGTTCTCCTTACCAAGTGCTTCGTCATGCAGTGTGACTGATTGCTCACCAGCCCAGGGAGTCTGATGGCTTAGAGCAGAAGGGTAGATCAGCACCCTGGGTGGCACAGGGGACCAGACACAATGACCACTGAGAGTGCTATGGCAGGCAAGTACTGGTTCATTTAAAATTGTGGCCATTTCGTGGCTACTGCATTCTAACAGATAACTCTGCTGGTTGAAAAGTAGGAGTTGTTTATTATCTTAGCAGTTATGTGAAAATGCTTGCAGCCAAGCCAAGGACCTAATTGCTAATTTTGCAGAGATGCAAATGTTCTGTCAGTAGACAAGGAAAGCCAAATTAATAAAAACCTCACAAGTACCATCCTAAAACAGGTCAGAAAAAAGAAGCCACCTGACATGCAAAACTGGTGAAATTTTGATTTGGTTTAGGTGATTATGTTCAGTGAATAAACAAATGCAGAGTGAGGAAACTAATGAGTTACCAGATGAGAGTTAAAAACATGAAGTCCAGAGCAGACTGCCCAGTTCATATTCTGACTCTGCCATAGATCAGCTCTGACCTTGAACCAGTAACCCACTCTCCAATTCAGTTCTTCATCTGTCCAGTGAAAATGGCTATAGTATTGATATTAACAACTGGAAGGGCAGTTGTGAAAATTAAAGTTGTTAGCATTTGTAATGTATTTTGATGATGCTAGCATAGTCTATGTGTTAGACGGTGAGCTACCATCTCTGCAGAGCTCTGCAGCTTCTCCGCTCTGTAAGCCCAGGGCACAAGTGTAGCATGTCTTTATCTTTTTCATAATTACTGCATTGCCCCCAAATTCATATTTATAACAATAGAAGGATTAAATTAGAAAATATTTTGGTAAAATTATTCTGTATTCATACATAGCATTAGTAACAACTTCAAAATCATATGTTAATTATATTTTACTGGCAAGTATTTATTATTTTAAGAGCATGATCTATTAGAAGTTGTAACTTTAAACCAATGGAAAATAGCCTTCTTAGATACTCTCAGTTTTGTTCATCAAACTTAATATAGACAACAATTTGAATTTAAAATGATCTACACAGCAGCCATTTATTTATTAAAATTATTATACTTTATTTAAATTATATAATTTATGATCCTAAAGATGTTCTAAAACATGTTATCAGCCAATGATTCTCAAACTAGTATTCACAGACATAGCCTAATGGTTCTATTACAATTTTCTTTTAATTTAGAAATGGTACTTAAAATTACTTTACTGGTAATGAAGACAAAATATCTTATTTACAGGGATAAATCACAATTGAAAGATACTTTCATACAATGAGACAATATTTAGTCCTACTAAGATGTTTGTCTTTCCATTCTAATTTCTCATAAAAGTCTGGAGGACCAACTTACAAAAGGCCTTAAAAAGACATTCCAAACTATGTCGCCGGAGAGGTATAACTAAAGCCTCAGTGCCAGTTGCTGACAATGTCAGAAAAAATAGTTGAGATTTTAATGCCTGAAAAAATATCCTGTGAATAAGAGATGCCTCAGATAAAGGGAATCTATACAGACACCAATATCCAAGTCATCTGAACTCCACTAATAGCATAATAAGGAGATAAATAAGTAAAAGAGCATTTAGATTTCGGGTGATACACTTAGGAAACATGTATTATGACTGCCCATCTGCTCCTCTCAAATATGCCTGGACATGTTTCCTAGCGGCAGAAGGTGAGCCTAGGCAAAATCTCACAATTGTCAGAGTATGGTCCCATTGAAGACAACAATAATTATCTTGCTAAAGTAAGTGTGGTGTTTTAATTATTGGTAATCAAGTTTATGAGACTCTATTTGCTCTCTTCAATTCGACATCTAGGAATACTGGTTATAAAAGAGACAATTGCTTTAATAATTAGGGCATCAGAAGGGTATATGAAATTAACCTTGTTTCCTTGAAATTGACCAATATTGACATGCAGAGCACAGCAGGCCAGCTTCTTTATTATACATCTACCTCAAATCTCTTTTTTTTTTTTTTTTTGAGACAGAGTCTCACTTTGTTGCCCTGTTGGAGTGAGTGCCATGGCGTCAGCCTAGCTCACAGCAACCTCAATCTCCTGGGCTCAAGCAATCCTGCTGCCTCAGCCTCCCAAGTAGCTGGGACAACAGGCATGTGCCACCATGCCCAGCTAATTTTTTCTATATATATTAGTTGGCCAATTAATTTCTTTCTATTTATAGTAGTGACGGGGTCTCGCTCTTGCTCAGGCTGGTTTTGAACTCCTGAGCTCGAGCAATCCGCCTGCCTCGGCCTCCCAGAGTGCTAGGATTACAAGCGTGAGCTACTGCACCCAGCCTCAAATCTCTTTTGAACCGAGGAATAACGGATGAAAAAATCCAATGTGAATATGTAGTTTTTTCATTTTTCAGATTTTATGCATACAATAAATATTTAGTTGATTCTTTCTGCAATTAATGCCTTAAAATCTATTCTTTTAATTAGTAGACAATTTGCCAGTGAAATAAAAGTTTAATAGATGATTTCTTTGAATGATATATGATCTTTTCAGGTGTTTAGATACAAAGCATGAATTCAGACATTCACATTAGCTCCTGTATTCTAAAATTCAACATCAATAGAGTTGTATAGAGTCATAAAATATCAGAGACCACAGAGGCCATCATTATCAATAACAAACAATACTTAAATCTTGTCTGCCATAGGTCTGAATTCCCTAGGGATTGCTAACCAATGTTTGCTCCAGAGATGGAAAAAGTTACCACCACTCAGGGCAATTCATTTCATCTTTGTACAATCTGATTCTTAAAATAGTCTCTGATTCTTAAAATGTTCTCTCTTAACTTTCACTCGTTGGTTTTTTTTTGAAGGCACACAGAACAATTCTGATCCATTTTCCACAGAGGAAACCTTCGAATATGGGCAATAAACTGTCCTAAGCCTTCCTGTTCTACTGTTAATTTGGATAAATAATTTAACTTCTGTAAAATTTAATTCCTCGACTGAAGAAAAATTGAAAAAATGCATATTGGGCAACCGTAAAGTGCAACTCAAAAATTAGTTATGTAAGTGGTTTGGAAGCAGGTGATTTTAAAACTAATTATTTAAGTGCTTCATTAAATTGAAGAAAAGCCTGGATAAAATGTGAGGTCACTGGACAGCTGGGCTCTGAGTGAACCATGTGTGGATACGTCAGAAGGCGAGAAGCAATGAACAACGTTGCAAAATGAAGATAAAGAAACATCCTGAAAGTAGTGGTGTTTGTCTTTTTCTTTTACCTGAGGGTGGCCTGAGTTGCAGAGCTATAGCAAGGACAGAGAACAATAACTAGGAGGAAACCCTCTTTCTGGCTTGAAGACTAGGTGGGGAAACAAAGGTTGCTGTGAGCTGAGTGTGGAGAAAACCCCGTTACTTTATCCTTGTTAGTCTGTCCCTGTTCTCTTCTCCTCTGCTTCACACTGACGGTGGCCTCAGCTGCATGAAAATATGCAGCAGCATGGAGCCTCATACTCTTAAGAAGCTTCTTTTTCTTTCCCAGAGCAGCTGGGGAAAGGGACCAGTCTGCATGGAAGAAACCTGAAAGAAGAGAGAATGGAATCCTCACTTCTGTGTATGACCCCACACACGCCCTGGGCTCACACCCAAAGCGTTCCTACTGAAATCACACCAAAGAAGCTGAGCAAAGCCTATGAAAACCAAACCATGACATAAACACCACCCATCTCCCAGACGCACACTTGAGGGGCGGAAACAAACAGAAGACTCTGTGTGTGACCAATGCCACAGAAGGCCGGGCTCGGTGCCTCACGCCTGTAATCCTAGCACTCTGGGAGGCCGAGGCGAGCAGATTGCTCGAGGTCAGGAGTTCAAAACCACCCTGAGCAAGAGTGAGACCCCGTCTCTACTAAAAAAATGCCACAGAATTATTCACATACCTTGTACCAATGTTAATTTTCTGGGTTTTATATTATGCTATTATTTCAAAGATAAAGCTTTGAAAAGGGAATAAACATTGGAAACACTGCCCACAGAAAACAGCTCAGAACTTGGAATCTTTATTGAGTTTATTGCTGGCTAAAACAAATAAACAAAATATATGTATATATGTGTATACATGTGAACATATATATATAAATATTTTCCTGAGACTCAGTTTCACATATAATATTCAAAATCTCCACCTTTGGTCTAATCCAAAGTTACTTGACATACAAATAACCATGAAAATGTGACCAATTATTAAAGGAAAAAAAATCAGCAGATGTCAGCTCTGAGATGATTCAGATGGTAAAATTATCAAAGATATTAAAGCAGTTTTTATAACCATTCTTTGTGATACAATGGTTGCACACTTTTGAAATGAATGGAAAAATAGAAGTTCTCAGCAGAAAAATAGACCTTATTTTTTAAAAACAAAAATTTATAAATTAAAATTATGATATGTGAAATTAGATTTTAGCTGAATTATTTCAATAAAAGAATGGCGATGACTAATAAAAATCCATAGAAATTATCTAATTTGAATAACACAGGGAAAAAATATTGGGAAAAAAATAAACAGATACTCGAGACCTTGTAGAATGATACCAAAAGGCCTAACATTCATATCACTGGCATCCCGGAAGAATAGGGAAAAGAGGATGATACAGAAAACTATTTGAAAAAATAATGATTGAAAACTTCCCAAATTTGGCAAAAGACATACATTTACAGTTCCAAGAATTTCAGCAAACTTCAAACAAGATGACCTCAATAAAACCATACACAGACGCCTATAATCAAACACCTAAAAACCAAAGGTAAAGTCTTGTTTGCAACCAGAGAAAAATGACTCATGATACAATTCAAATGACAGTGAATTTCTTATCAGAAACCATGGAGGCCAGAAGGAAGTAACACACATTTTTTAAAATGCAGAAAGAAAAGTACTATCAACTCTGGATTCTATATCCAGAAAAAATATCCTTCAGGAAGGCAAAATAAAGATATTCTCAGATCATGGAAAACTTAAAAAATTTGTCACCATCAGACTCACTGTAAAAAAATGCTAAAGGAAATCATTTGAGTTTATAGAAAAAAATGCCAGAGGGAAACCTGGAACTTCAGAAATGAGAGAGGAACAACAGAAGTGGTAAATGTCTGGGAAAATAGATCAGATGGTTTGTTTTTCTTCTAAGTTCTTTTAATGATGCATGACTATTGAAATCAAAAAGTTATAGCACTGTCAATTGAGTATTTCAGGTATATAGATGTAATAGCACTGTCAATTGAGTATTTCAGGTATATAGATGTAATATCTATGATAACTATAACATAAAGGAGGAAGAATAAACAGACGTATTGGTGTAAGGCTTCAATGGTAACATACTAACTATAAGAAGACTGCTATAGATCAGGTAATGTGTATTGTAATCCCTAAAATAACCTCTGAAAAATTATCACAAAGTCAAATTAGTCAAAAAGTCACTAACAGGCCGGGCATGGTGGCTCACGCCTGTAATCCTAGCATTCTAGGAGGCTGAAGCAGGTGGATCATTTGAGCTCAGGAGTTCAAGACCAGCCTGAGCAAGAGTGAGACCCTGTCTCTACTAAAAATAGAAAGAAATTAGCTGGACCACTAAAAATATATAGAAAAATGTAGCCAGCATGGTGGTGCATGCCTGTAGTCCCAGCTACTTGGGAGGCTGAGCCAGGAGGCTTGCTTGAGCCCAGGAGTTCGAGGTTGCTGTGAGCCAGGCTGACACCACAGCACTCTAGCCCAGGCAACAAACTGACACTTTGTCTCAAAAAAAAGTCACTAATAAAATTAATTTATACAATAACAATGATAAATTAAAGAGGAATGCTAAAATTATTCTAATTGCTCAAAAGAAGGCCAGAAAGGAGGAGAGAGACAAAAATCAGAGGAATTAGACAAACAATAAAGTGGCAGCACGGTAGTGCAGCTGTAGCCCCAGAGGTGAAGTGGGAGGACGGTCGGAGTGCAGGAGTCCGAGGCTGCAGTGTGCGTCACTCATACCTGCGCGTCACTCTGCACTCTAGCCTGGGCGACACAGTGAGAACCCATCTCATCTCTAAAACAAAACAGAAAAAAAACTCAATAAAATGGTAGACCTAATCCAACTATATTAATTATTACATTTATTGTAAATAATCTAAATATACCAATTAAAAGAGATTGTCAGATAAGATTTTTAAAAATAGAACAAAACAATTCCCAACCAGATGTTCTCTATAAGATACTCACTTTAAATATAATAATTAGAGAAGTTAAATGAAAAAGATGGAAAGAAAGAATATGCCATGCAAAAATTAATCAAAAAAAATTGAGTGAGCGGTTTCCTGTTCCAAAATGCTGGTATAGAGGCAAACTAGCTTCTCTCTCCCACAAAAAACCAAAAACAAATATACGGAGCCAAGATCTTCACCAGCAACAACCCAGAGCTCAGGTATGAGGATGGGACAGTTCCCAGGGCCACAGAGAACTGGGAAAACTTCAAGCAGACAGTAGGAGACCTGGATTTCCACATCCTTGATACACCTCTCCCCATTCTGCCAGGCATAGCCATGCTGGAAATCTCCCCTCAATTCCTATGCTTCCTACACTGGAAAGAGTGAAATTGAAGTGGTCAATCAGCTCCCCCATCTTCTTGGGCTCAATGGCAGAAGACTTATCCTTGCCTTAACCCACAGGTTGCATCGTGACTGCCTGAAGCGAGAAATAGCCTGGAGGACAGGCAAAGACAAAGACAGGAGAGGAGGGACTACCATCTCCAAATTGGAAACTTGCTCTGTATCTTGGCCAAAGGAGACACCACATTAAGAGTAGCTGTAGTACGTTCCCCAGGTACCCGGGGCACGAACTGCCAGGTTATCCCGCACTGTTGAGATGATCCTTTTGGGACCTCCCCCACTGGGAACAGGCAGTGCTCTGACTACTGACTAGTGCCAAGGTGAACCTGGGCTTCAGGTGCAACCTAGAGCTGAAAAGGAGGCAGCAACCTAGCAGTGGAGATTCACTAAGCAAATATATTCAATAAAAACCCAAACGAGCTGGACAGAGAAGAGTGGAATAAATAATCCTTCAATGCAAAGACATAGACATACGCCCACAAGAAATAGCAGAAAACAAGGAACTATGATGTCCCCAAAAGGGCAAAGCAAAAATCCAGTCACAGATCCTAACAAAATGGCGATTTGTGAGCTCTCTGACCAAGAATTCAAAATAGCAGTTTTAAGGAAACTCAGTGATCTCCAAGATAACACAGAAAAGCAATTCAGAAATTTATCAGAGAAATTTAATAAAGGGATTGAAATAATTAAAATAAATCAAACAGAAATCTTGGACCTGAGAAGTATATTGGCTAAACTGAGAAACACTTTAGAGCAGGGGTCTCCAATCTACCATGAGTTGTATGATTACTTCATTATATATTACAATGTAATAATAATAGAAATAAAGTACACAATAAATGTAATGTGCTTGAATCATTCCAACCTGCCCCCCGCCCCACCAATCCCTGGTCCGTAGAAAAATTGTATTCCATGAAAATGGTCCCTGGTGCCAAAAGGTTGGGGACCACAGCTAGAGGGTCTAAACAGAGGAATGAACCAAGCAGAGGAAAGAATCAGTGAAGCCTGAAGACTGGTTATCTGAAAATACACAGTGAAGGCCAGGCGCAGTGGCTCACGCCTGTAATCCTAGCACTCTGGGAGGCCAAGGTGGGCAGATTGCTTGAGGTCAGGAGTTCAAAACCAGCTTGAGCAAGAGCAAGACCCTGCCTCTACTATAAATAGAAAGAAATTAATTGGCCAATTAGTATATACAGAAAAAATTAGCCGGGCATGGTGGCCCATGCCTGTAGCCCCAGCTACTTGGGAGGCTGAGGCAGTAGGATTGCTTGAGCCCAGGAGTTTGAGGTTGCTGTGAGCTAGGCTGACACCACAGCACTCACTCTAGCCTGGGCAACAAAGTGAGACTCTGTCTCAAAAAAAAAAAAAAAGAGAAAATACACAGTGAGAGGAAAAAACTGAGTGATTATATTAATATCAGACAAAACTGACTTTCGAAGGATAATTACCAAAGATAAAAAAGAACATAGCATAATATAATTAAGAGTCAATTTACTAGAAATACATAACATTCCTCAGTATGCATACACATAAAAACAGAGCTTCAAAATATGTGAACCAAAACAGATAGAACTAAGAGAAGAAATAGACAAATTCAAACTTATACATGGATACTTCAACATTTCTCTTTTTTTCATGTTCCACATTAATTTGTACTTTTTAATTTTGCTTAAAATTAAAGTTAGAGAAGAAATCTATTGCAATATGGTAGAGCAATCTTCCCATTTTAATTTCTAATTCAATTTGTAAATTATTTTTGGCTCTTGGTAAAAAATTTCACTTAAGATAAATATATTTATGTATACTGAGCACCAGCTCTAAAGATTTTAGCCGATTAGAAGGATAAGTTGATTCAAGCATCTGCAATGGCTGAGCATGGTGGCTCATGCCTGTAATTCCAACGCTTTGAAAGGCCAAGGTGGGAGGATCCCCTGAGGCCAGGGTTTCAAGACTAGCCTGGAAAACAGCAAGAACGCAGCTCTAAAAAAAAAAAAGTATCCGTAAAATAAAATAAAACATGAAAATAATCAATCCCATTTCGTCTATAAAAAGAATTGAAAAAACTCTCAAAGAATATGGATACATGACATAGTTTTAGTACAATTCAGAAATACCATGTATTGTACCTTCCGAATCAGTGGATATTTAGAGTTATGACTTGTAAATAATAGATGTATGAGTATGTATTTGTTTAGTGGACAATGATTTTTTTTAATTCACCATCTCGAGTTCTCATGAAAATGTTCTCCCTTTTTTAGGGGTGGAGTCTTGCTCTGTGCCCAGACTGGAGTACAGTGGTGCAATCATAGTTCACTGCAGCCTTGAACTCCTGGACTCAAGCGATCCTCCCGCCTTAGACTCCTGAGTTGCTGGGATTACAGGTGCATGCCACTGTGCCTGGCCATTGGTTTTTGTTTGGTTGGTTGGTTGGTTTTTTAATAATGTTTAAATGCAGGTAGGAAAAAAAGCAATGATTTTCAAAGAAGTTCGTGCACAATTTTGATTACTAATTCTACTTGCCAGTATTTAATTAAAATGAAAGTTTCGACAGTGTTTTAATGTCTTACTGCTTCACATTTATAACAAATTTCCACTAAAAAGTAAATAAGCAAAAGAGAAACAAAGCAGTCAATCCACTGAATAATGTCAATGATTTTTATTGGGGATGTAAGAGCAAAGGGAAAGTAACACTTAAAAACTTCACAATTGATTTTTTCTTTTAAGAGATGAGGGTCTTACTATGTTGCCCAGGCTGACCTGCAACTCCTGGGCTCATATAATAATCCTCTCATCTCAGCCTCCCAAGTAGATGAGGGTATGTGTACTTGGCTTGAATTTTTTTAAAAGAAAGAAAGTAAAAGATAAGCCATTATTTTTCTGCAAATGGCCTGGGAGCATTCAATGGGCCCATTCAAAGCCCTTGCTTGCACAAATGTTTATAATTTTTTTCATCTTTTCTCTCCTTTGGTAAGAATTTTTCTTCTGAGACTGAGAATTTTTCTTCCTTTTAATTCCTTCCAGATTGCCTCCTATTTTAATCTTCCCGAGGAAATGGTCACATTTTCCTAGCTGAAGGGCCCCGGTCTCCTCCCTCGCTGACATCAGCATCTGCCTCTGGGGTGGTGCATGGTCTGTAGCCTTCCTGTTTCTGACAGGCTGAGACTCTTGCTGGCCAAGTTGGGAATCCAAAGTCCAGGGCATGGGCCTCGCCCACAAGCTGGTTGCCCACTTGCATTTACAGCTCTTCCTGGGCTTGGGCCTGCGGGCTGGGGGCCTGGGACTGCAGCAGCAGCTTCCCACACTTGCCTGTGGCTCCTTCGAGCCCTGCTGCCTTCTCTTCAAAATGGAGCTATACTGTCTCTCAATCTGTCTTAACTCCATCGTGTATTAATAGTACAGTCCAATCCTTGATGTATCTAGGAAATATATATTTAAAATATTTTTATTTCTATCAGTGTCAATTTTCATAGCATGTGGTGTGGAGTTGCAGTTTTGCTATAACTGGTTAAATTGATATCATGCTTACATTCCTGTAGGAAAGAAATCCTTCAAAGTACAAATTAGCAAAACAGAGTTCTGTGACCCGAAGTATGAGCGAGAGAAAACACACACACACATGCACACACGTACACACGCATATAAAATGCATGCATTAGAGGATAAGCTCTGGAATCAGGAGCAATTTCAGTTTCTGGTGAGCCTTTGATTTAAAAAAAGTTTTTTATTGATACGTACTATTTTTACCTTTTGGGGTGCTTGTGATGCTTTGATACATGCATACAATGTGCAATGTCGCCCTTTAATTTTGGGGTTGGGCATCAGAATAGAAAGATAAGTGGCTTCAAGTCACTTTAAACTATAAAAAAATAAAACAAACCAAAAAACAACCAAACTCCATCCCTCCCCATAAAAAGAATTTAAAACCCCTCAAACAGTGTCACGTGACCCCTTTCCCATCCCCGGATACAAGGCCGTTGTGTGCATTCCCTCCCATCTGGTGAAGAACGCTCGAGTCGTGTCCCCCTTTTGGCTCTTGTGAATGAAGCTGCCTTGAGCCTAGGTGTGGGAGTATCTGTTTGAGTCCCTGTTTTCAATTCTTTGGGGCATATGTACTCAGAAGTGAAACTGCTGGATCGTATGGTAGTGCTATGTCTAACATTTCCAGGAGCTGCCAGACTTCTCCTTAGCGGCTGCACCATTTTACATGCCCGATAGCAATGCACAAAGATTTTATTCTCTGCATCTTCAACGTCCCCGCTGACACGTTATTTTCTGTACTCTCTTGGCTTCTGGTACTGAAATCCCCTGTCCTGGGAAACCCTCCTTCCCAGGCAAACTGGGATGGTTGACCCCCCCACCCGCCCATTGCAGCACCGCTGGAGTCCCTCAGCGGCATGTGTTTCTGTCACCTATGGGGCTGTCTTTCTCCACCGGTGGGGACTAGGCCTTACTGCTTCCCTGTGCCTCGGGGCTTCTCTTGGTCCTCGTGCACCTGCCAGCCTTTTCTGCCCGTGGCCTGCCCTGCCACCCTGCCGATCTCTAGGCCCTCGGGCTTCTGGTGGGATTGAGCCAATGAGGACCACTGGCCAAGGATTGGAGGCAGCTGGAGTCACGTTCTCTCCTGCAGGGCCATCTGACAGGTGCAGGTCTCTGCCCTGCAGTGCCCTCAGCACGGACTTCCGTGTCCTCAGGGGCCCTGCCTGCTCCTAGGCCTGGTGGTGGTGCTGCTACCTCCCCTGCTAGTGGCACTTATGGTTTCTCTTTGCTCTGTTCATATTTTTGTAAATTGTTTATTAATTAAACTCTTCAAATTGTCCAAATTTGCAGGGGGCCCCGTGACCCATGTGTTCCTGCTGGGATCCTAATACCCGAATCCAGTGGCTCTCAAACAAGGCAGCACGACAGCCCTGGTGGGCTGGTTAGACACAGACCGCTGCCCCCCAGGCCCCCTGCGCAGGTCTGGGCAGGCCCAGACGCTCATCTCTGTGAGTTCCCAGGGGAGGGTGGAGAACCACTCTGAGAACCAGGGGACCACTTTGAGAACCAGAGGGGAAGCAGTCCCCTTGCTTTTTGTAAGGAGGGCAAGTAATAGATGGGCACAGAGTTGAACTGAGTGAAAAATAAAGATCACTGCTCCATAAATCTGGAGAAACAGGGGAGAGGGCAGAGTTGAGGACAGTACAAATCTTTATGGTAAAATGAATGTCTAAGCAGATGAGAGCAGAGGTCTCGTGGCCGGGCTCTGGGAAGTTGTGGGAGCACAGAAACCCTGTCCAGTGCAATGAAAATGAAGTGTATTTAGCAGTAACTTGGCTAAAGAGACATAAAATATTCTTCTTTTCTCAGTTACTGCATGACAAAATATCCTTTTAATCTCTATGTATACATTTTTAATTCCCCAAAGCGAAACTGCAGGTGAGAGAGGGGAACGCAGAAGAAAGGCTTCTCAGTGGGGGTGTCCACGCTGCGCCCCTGGTTTCACTGTGGTCTGGGGGGGGCCGGGACGCAGGTGGCAGGTCCGAGGAAGCGTGGCGTGGGCTCTGACTGGGCCGAGTCTGAGAGGACCGTGCTCAACAGCTGGGAGGAAGAGGAAGATAAAAAGAAAATAACTAATGCCCTCATAAAACTGTCAAGAATCCCCTTTGGACAGTTGAGCTTAAGAAATCCTATTAATCTTCCTCAGGGGATTTACAAAGAGATTAGCAGACACATAAGGTAACTTTTTCCCTTAAAGGGTTTGAGGGGTTTTCTTATATGTATATATTTAAGACTGTTTGAGGAGGTAGAAGAGAGAAATTTAAACAACTTTCTGGTGGCTGAGCAGGCTGGGCAGCACGGGAGGGCGGGCCGCGGTCTTGCCCTCCACAGCGAGGTGTCACCTTGGCCACCGACCTCACTCAGGAAAAATTCCCCGATTGAACTTGAGAGAGCCCATTCATAAGAGTTGAATCATCACATGAATGGTTTATTTTAAAAGTTAAATAATATCTCTACCTATGTAGCTCAAATTATATTTCTCGAAATTTATTATAAATGAACATTCTTTTTGCTGCCAAATAGATCAAATCAAACAAGAAATAGCATGTAAATTGATAGTCTGTTGAGGTGGAAAAAGTCATCCCCTCATTATTTTAATCATATTTAAATGTTTTCACAATCTGAGTAGAATGTAGTACTTTCCTTAGAGAATCCTAAGAAATGAGGATTAATTCTCTTTATTTCTAAAAATGAAAACGAACAAAATTTGTTTATGGCCCATAATAAAGGGTATGTGTGTAAGTTGCTGAGGTTGAAACAAAAATGCTTCCCTGCATGATGAGCTCACTGGAACCTCATTCACTCCTTGGATGAGGATTACCCTGTTCTGCTGAAGAGGAAGTGAAGACTCAGAGCTCTTCCGTGATTTTCCCAAATGCACGCACTGGGAAGTGGAGAAGTTGCTTCTAAATACTGGCTTTTGACAACCAAAACGTCAAATAGACTCTCCTGAGTCTACTGGGCTTCAGGTCCTCCTTAGGAAAGAAGTAAAAACTGTACAAACATACACAAAACTGCTACCCAGTATACTTAAACATAGTAACACACTTTATAACATTTGAGCTACAGTATATGTTTTACTGGTTTTCCTGTGGTGGTCTACACAACAAGCCTTGAGTCACCCAGAGCCCTCATCAAAAGAACAGGATTAGTCAAAACCACCCCTTTTCAATACTGCTAACAACTACTATGACCATACAACCTTGAGTGACTGGAAAACCAGTGCTTTTTCATCCTCCACAAGTGTTTTTCTCCATTGGTCGGAGAAGCTGATGGATCCTGGGAAAGGGTGATGGCCCAAAATAAAAGAATCGTTCCTATGCTTTAGAAAAGAAGAGGCATTCTTCCAAAGAACTGAAAATGCATCTTGTAATTAAAAACACACCAAACAGGAAGAGACTAACTTGCTGATTTAGGGGACCTTGTAAAGAGTTTAAGTCTCTGTCATAGTTCTCTGTCTACAGCAGTTTCTCAGGTGTGGTCCTTACCATCTGCATCTTAATCATTAAAGACCCCTGGCAACAAATGCAGATGACCTGGTCTCTTTCCGGCTCAGTTTTTAGAGTGTCTGCATGTTTCACAAGTTTCCTAAGTGATTTTATACTCACTAAAATTTGGGAGGTCAATACTATTTTAGAAGTTCAATAATCAACTCAGTCTCATAAAGGAGGCTTGGGGAAAATAAATTATGCTAATCAAACTCACTTGGATCTAATCAATAAACTAGAATGTTCTTAAGAGCAAGAACAATTATTGCTCCCTTACCTGTCTCAGAGGTAGAGCAAAGCCAAATTTATCATAGAAGTTCAAAAAGTGTTGGTTGAATACAGAGTTACTCAAATATAAATAGGAATTGAATAAATATAAATAAGTAAATAAATAACCGAGTGAGATGGGGTGGTTCTACCTTGCAGTAGACTTCCGATTAATAAATGTGAAAGTATTGATAATGATGGAAAATCACTATTTAGCAAAAACACAGTAATTATTACAGCCATCAGTCATCAATGGATGCCAAAATTAGTGGATTAAAGTATAATGAGGATTTTTTTCCCATTCTATAGTTCATCTGTTTTCTCTATTGATTATTTTCTTAGCTGTGACAAAGCTTTTTAATTTAACCAAGTCTCGTTTATTTATTTTTGTTGCTGCTATAATTGCCTTTGGGGTCTTAGTCATAAATTCTTTGCCTCGGCTGATATCTAGAAGAGTTTTTTCTACATTTTCTTCTAGAATTCTTATGGTTTCATGCCTTACATTTAAGTCTTTTATCCATCTTGGATTAAATTTTGTGAGTGGTAAGAGATATGAGATATTGATCCTGTTTCATTTGTCTGCATATGGATACCCAATTTTCCCAGCAAACTGTACATCCAATAAAAAGCTAACTATCCAGAATCTACACAGAACTCAAATAAATGAGCAAGAAAAAAATAAACCTATTAAAAAGTAGGCAAAAGACAAGAACAGAGCTTTTCAAAAGAAGATAGACTAATGGCCAATAAACATATGAAAAAATGCTCGACATCACTAATCATCAGGGAAATCCAAATGAAAACCACAATGAGATATCACCTTATGCCTGTTACAGTGGCTTTTATTAAAAATTCCAGAAAGAATAGACACATGGATGCAGAGAGAAAGGAATGCTTATACACTCTTGGTGGGACTGCAAATTAGTATGACCTCTATGGAAACCAGCAAGTAGATTACTCAAAGAACTAAAAGTAGAGCTACCATTCTATCCAACAATCTCACTACTAGGTATCTATCCAAAGGAAAAGAAGTCATTTTATCAAAAAAACACCTGCATTTGAATGTTTATTATAGCACAACTTACAATTGCAAAGATGTGGAATCAATCCAAGTGCCCATTGATTTATGAGTGGATTAAGAAAATGTGGTATATGAGAGGTGAACCAATATGGCTGACTAGAGACATCACTTGTCAGATTTTCCTGGCTGGAAGGTAGAATATTGGACTGTGGAGAGTAGAGAGCAGTTGCAGCTCAGGTGTGGATCACAGAGAGAGACAACAGAGACATCTGGGGACCCAACCAAGAAAAACTGCGAAGCTGAGAAAGAAGATAGAGGAGAAGACTGTGGCATAGACCAAACCTAGAGAGGATTAAAGCCCAGTGACAGGGTAAGGGGAGCTTCCCCTCTCCCACCCAGGTACCTTTGGTGAACACTGGGACATCAAATATATTGGATATCCAGCAGAATATATTGGATATCCAGCAGAATATATTGGATATCCAGCAGTGTGGAGGGGCATTGAAGGACAGGAATCTGTGAGTGTGCCCATCCCCCACCCCTGCAGGAGAATTGCCCTACTGGATAGGGGTGTGGTACTTGGAGTGTATTAGCCTAGCCCATGCTTCCCATGACAACCAAATGCCTTGGGTGTGCCAGCTGAATGGGAGCAGCAGCCCCTCCCCCGACTCATTACAATAGGGAGTGTAGCTTGAGCCAAGAAAACTGCAAGTGGCTGCTTCCCCCTGGTGGGAGTGTGCCCCTGGCAAAGGCCCTTGTAAACAGAGAGGTCTAACTCTCTCCCCTTGGGGTCTTATGGTGGAAGAGGCATACACAATTGGGGATCCCCCTACCTGCCAGCATCCCCTGCAGATGCATGCTAGTGGGTTATAAACATGGACTAAGTGGTAGTTTGAGAACCAGTCTTGGGTGGTGAGAGAATTCATGCAGACTGATCTGATGGGAGAGTGCTGTGGAATTCCTGGGAGCAAATAGGGAGGGCACACATTCCCCTGCCCCCCAACAGAGAAACAGAACCAGTGGACAAGGGCAGAAAGAGCCTGACCCTGGGCCTTAACTCTCAAGAATTAGGCCCCTTGCTTGGGAACAGCCTTACTGGTATGGAGAAATTGTCTTGAACTTCATACCAGTGGCTCCCCTAGTGGCTGGATAAGCAAGCTCTGAGCCCTGCCAGGGCTTTGCAAAGCCTCTCAGACTCTCACAATCCAGCCACAAATTGTCTTGCTTCTCCTCGAACTCAAGGGGAGTACAGATCAAAGAACCCCCAGGGAGATACAGGTTCCCTCCTAAAACTTGGGGCATTCTTGTTCCCCACCTGGAGGACCAGAGCTTACTGTGGGCACAAAAAATCATCTTAGCTGGCTCTTCCATACAAACTTTAATCAATGACAAGGTGAACAATGCCATAGCTAAGCATAGCCCCTTCCAACTCAAGCAAACAGGGAATGGCTGATTTGTACTCATAGGCACCTCCCGCTATCTTGGAGATTAAGCTGGGGGACCTAACTCACTACACACTGTTGGGAAGAGGTGAATACAGCAGATCAAAGGTAACCTGAGAGGTTCTGAAACCTGCTATAACAACCTATAGGCATCTTAGGACCAGCATTCCTCTCCATGGCATGCTCTTTGGGGACCCAGAGACAGGCCCATAAGCCAGGCCTAGCATCTCCAGGTCTTGACTGAGAGGCCAGATGAGAAGGAATTGGCAAAAGAACTTTGGAAATACTAAAACTTAGACCAAAAGGACAACCCCCCCCCCACAAAAAAAAAACCCCAATAACTCCTTACCAATGGATACCAATGAAAATGAAAAGATTGAAATGACAGATGAATTCTGAATATGAGTTGTAAGGAAGCTCAATGAAATACAAGAGAAAATAGAAACCCAACACAAAGAAACCACAAAAACAATGCAGGAAATGAATAAAAAATTCACTAAAGAAACCAAATTATTAAAAAAAAAAATCACACAGAACTTCTGGAAATGAAAAATTTGTTCAAAGAAATACCAAAACATAATGGAAAGCCTTAAGAATAGGCTAGATTAGGCAGGAGAAAGAATCTTAGAGCTTGAAGAAACAAACACCTTGCAGTTAAACAAGTCAGTCAAAGAGAAAGATCTGAGAAATAAGAGGAATGACCAAAGTTTACAAGAAATATGGGATTATGTAAATAGGCCTAACATAAAAATAATAGGCATCCCTGAGCATGATAAAGAAAATACATAATGGTAGGAAAACCTATTTGAGGGAATAATTGGGGAAATTTCCCCGGCCTTGCTAGAATCTAGATATCCAGGTACAAGGAGCTCAAAGGAGTTCTGGGAGATTCATTGTGAAGTGGCAATCACCATGACACATAGTCATCAGACTGGCCAACATAAGCACAAAAGAGGCACTTCTGTGAGCCATAAGGCAAAAGTGTCAGGTAACTTACTAAGGAAAACCTATCAGACTAATGGCAGACCTCTCAGTTAAGATCTTACAAGCCAGGAGAGATTGGGGCCTCAGTTTTCTCAAACAGAACAATGGTCAGCCTAGAAGTTTGATTTCTTACATGAGGTAGAAATAAAGACTTTATCAGACAAGCAAACACTGAAGGAATTTGTCAAGACCAGACCTGTCCTCCATGAAGTACTCAGAACTGCATTATATATGGATCAGCACAATAGACATCCACCAGTGTAAAATCACCCAAAAGCTAAAGGTCAGAGCCCAGATACCACAATGGTTCAAGAGGTAAAACAGAGCCATAAAGTTCTACTCAACAGGATGAATAGAAATCCACAACACTTATCAACTTTTTCAATAACTGTAAATGGCTTGAACTCCTCATTCAAGAGACATAAGCTGGCTGAATGGATAAAAAAAAAAAATACAAGCCAAGTATTGGATGTCTCCAAGAAACATATCTAACCCACAAAGACTCATTCAGACTCAAGGTGAAGGAATGGAAAACAATATCCCATGCAAATGGAAACCAAAAGAAAGCTGGTGTAGCTATTCTCATAGCACATAAAATAGACATCAAATCAACAAAAGCAAAGAAAGACAAAGATGATCATTATATAATGATGAAGGGAATAATTCAACAAGAAGACCTAAAAATCCTAAATATTTATGCACCTAACACAGTTGTGCCCAGATTCATAAAGCAAAGACTACTTGATCTAAACAAAATGATAAACAGCAGTATCATAATAGCCAGGGACTTCAACATTCCCCTGACAGAACAGGACAGATCCTCCAAATAGAAAATAAAACAAAGAAACAATAGACTTAAATGGGACTCCAGAACAAATGGGCCTGACATACATTTACAGAAAATTCTACCCCCAAACCACTGAATATACATTCTTCTTATCAGCACATGGAACATTCTCTAAGGTTGATCACATCCTAGGCCACAAAACATGTCTCAACACATTTAAAAAAATAGAAATTTTACCATGTATCTTCCCAGACCACAGTGTAATAAAATTAGAAATCAATTCCAACAAAAACACTCAACTCTACACAAAGTCATAGAAATTAAACAACCTACTATTGAATGATTGAATTAAAGAGGAATTAAGATAGAAATCAAAATATTCTTCAAATTAAATGACAAAGGGGGCATAAGTTATCAAAATCTGTGGGATTCAGCAAAAGCATTCCTAAGAGAAAAATTCATAGCTTTATATGCCTACATAAAGAAGACAGAAAGATCACAAATCCACAATCTAATGAATCACCTTAAAGACTTGGAAAAGAAAGAGCAAACCAATCCTACAAGCAGAAAAAGAAAAGAAATAGCTAAGGTCAGAGAAGAACTAAAAGAAATTGATAACAGAAGAATTATACAGAAGATTAATCAAATAAAAAGCTGGTTCTTTGAAAAGGTAAACAAAATTGACAGGCCTCTCACTATATTAACCAGAAAGAGAAAAGAAATCACTCTAATAAGCTCAATCAAAAATGAAAAAGAAGATATTACAACTGATGCCATGGAAGTATAAAATATCACCTCTGACTGCTATAAAAATCTCTGTGCACATAAACTTGAAAATGTTGAGAAAATGGACAAATTCTTGGAAACATGCAGCCTCCCTAGGCTCGATCAGGTAGAAATAGAATTCCTGAACAGACCAATATCAAGTAATGAAGTTGAAGCAGCAATAAAAATTCTCCCCCCTCCAAAAAAAATTCCAGACCAGATGGTTTAACAGCCAAATTTTACCAGACCTAAAAAGAAGAACTGGTACCTATAGTGCAAAAATTATTTCATAAAGTTGAGAAGGAAGGAAACCTCCCCAACTCATTCTATGAGGTCAATATCACCTTAATACCAAAGCCAGAAAAGGACACAACAAAAAGAGAAAACTATAGACCAATATCTGTTATGAATATAGATGCAAAAATTCTTAATAAAATCCTAGTAAATTCAATTCAGCTGCACATCAAAAAAAAAAAAAAAAAATCCACCACAACACCATGGGCTTCCTCCCAGAGATGTAAGGATGGTTCAACATACGCAAATCTATAAATGTGATTTGCCATATAAAAAGAAACAAAAACAAAGATCATATGATCTTCTCAATAGACACTGAAAAAGCATTTGACGAAATTCAGCACCCTTTTATAAGAACGCTTAGCAAAATAGACATAGATGGAACTTACCTAAAAATGATAAAAAACATATACGACAAACCCATAGCCAACAGCATACTGAATGGGGAAAAATTGAAAGCATTCCTGCTTACAACTGGAATCAGACAAGGTTTCCCTATATCACCACTTCTATTCAACATAGTGCTGGAAGTCCTAGCCAGAGCAATCAGGCAAGAGAAGGAAATAAAGGTATCCAAATGGAGAAAGAAGAGGTCACATTATTTCTCTTTGTTGATGATATGATCTTAAAGCTAGAAAATCCAAAAATTTTGCCAGGAGACTCCTGGAATTGATAAATAAATTCAGCAAAGTCTCAGGTTACAAAATCAATGTACACAAATCAGTAGCATTTCTGTATACCAATAATAGTCAAGTTGATAATCAAATCAAAGACTTTTATCATAGCAACAAAGAAGATAAAATAGCTGGGAATATATTTAACCAATGAATTGAAAGGCCTCTATAGGGAAAACTATAAAACACTGAGGAATAACATTGCAGAGGATGTGAACAAATGGAAAAACATATCATGGTCATGGATTGGCAGAATCAATATTGGTAAAATGTCTATACTACCCAAAGTGATTTACAGATTCAATGCAATCCCCAGTAAAATATCAATGTCATTTTTTGCAGACCTAAAATATAATTCTACACTTCGTATGGAATGAGAAAAGACCCTATATAGCCAAAGCAACCTTAAGCAAAAGCAACAAATCAGGAGGCATCACTTTACCAGACTCTAAGCTAGACTATAATACAAGGCTATAGTAACCAAAGCAGTGTGGTACTGCCACAAGAACAGAGACATAAGCCAATGGATCAGAAAAGAGAACCTAGATATAAAACCATCCTTGTATTGCCATTTGATCTTACACAAAGCAGAAAAGAACGTACACTGGGGAAAAGAATCCCTATTCAATAAATGGTGCTGGAAAAAATGGATAGCAACATGTAGAAGACTGAAACAGGATCCATACCTCTCGACACACACAAAACTCCACTCCTGGTGGATAAGAGACTTGAGCCTAAAGCATGAAACTATAAGAATTCTAGAAGAAAATGTTGGAAAAACTCTTATAGATATTGCCCTATGTAAAGAATTTATGAATAAGACCCAAAGGTATTCACAGCAACAATAAAAATAAATAAATGGGACCTGATTAAATTAAAAAGCTTATGCACGACCAAGAAAACAATCAAGAGAGCCAATAGACAACCTACAGAATGAGAGAAAATGTTTGCATGCTATGTATCTAGTAAAGGGCTAATAACAAGAATCTACAAAGAACTCAAGCAAATCTCAAAAAAAAGAAAACATTAAAAAGTGGGCAAAAACCATGAACAGAAACTTTGCAAAGAAGATAGACTAATGACAAATACATATGAAACATTCTCAATATCTCTAATCATCAGGGAAATGCAAATCAAAACCATGATGATATTGAAACCTTAAAATCTGTACCCCCATAATATGCTGAAATTAAAAGAAAAAAAAAAAAAAGAACCATTTGTAATGGAAAAAAAAAAAACCATGATGAGAAGGCCAGGCATGGTGGCTCACACCTGTAATCCTAGCACTCTGGGAGGCCGAGGTGGGTGGATCGCTCAAGGTCAGGAGTTCAAGACCAGCCTGAGCAATAGTGAGACCCTGTCTCTACTAAAAAATGGAAAGGAATTATCTGGACAACTAAAAATATACATACAGAAAAAAATTAGCCAGCCATGGTGGCATATGCCTGTAGTCCCAGATCCTCTGGAGGCTGGGGCAGAAGGATTGCTTAAGCCCAGGAGTTTGAGGTTGCTGTGAGCTAGGCTAATGCTATGGCACTCTAGCCTGGGCAATAGAACAGACTCCGTCTCAAAAAAAAAAAAAAAAAAAACACAAAACAAACAAACAAACCAAAAAAAAAAAAAAAAACCCACAATGAGATAGCACGTAAAGCCAGGGAGAATGAATGGCCTTTATCAAAAAAAATCCCCAAACAACAGATGCTGGTGTAGATGCAGAGAGAAAGGAACACTTAAAAATATGTTGTTGGTAGGACTGCAAACTAGCATAACCTCTATGGAAGGTAGTCTGGAGATATCTCAAAGAACTAAAAGTAGAACCTCCTATTTTATCCAGCACTTTTCATTATTGGGTATTTGCCTGAAGGAGAAAAAGACATTTTATAAAAATGACACCTCCACTCGAATGTTTATTGTAGCGCAAGTCACAAGTGCAAAGATGTGGAATCAACCCAAGTGCCCTGCAATACATGAGTGAATTAATAAATGTGGTATATGTATACCATGGAATTCTACTCAGCCATAAAAAAAGTGCTGAACTAATACCTTTTGTAAAAATCTGGATGGAACTGGAGACCATTCTTCTAAGTGAAGTATTGCAAGAATAGAAAAACAAACACCACATGTACTCACTGTTAAGCTGGAATTAATCGATCAACAGTCTTGTGCATATATGGTAGTAAAACTCAATGGAAATCAAGCAGGTGGGAAGGGGAAGAGGAAGGCGGGGATTGTTAAATTCACACGTAATGGATAGAATGCCCACTTGAGTGATGGATACACTTATAATTTTGATTCAAACAGTACAAAAGCAATTCATGTAACCAAAAAATTTGTACCCCCATAATAATCTGAAATTTAACAAAATGTGGTATATGTATACCATAGAGTACTACTCAGCCATAAAAAGAATGAGTTAATGCCTTTTGCAGTAATTTGGATGGAACTGGAGACCATTATCCTACGTATAGTATCCAAAGAGTGGAAAACCAAACACCACATGTATTTTCTATTAAATTGGAACTAACCCATGAGCACACATGTGCACAGAGGGAAGTAAAAGTCATTGGAAATCAAGCAGGGGGAAGGAGGAAGGAAGGGTTGGGTGAAAACCTACTTAATGGGTAAAATGAACACTGGATGATGGCACACTTATAGCTGTGACTCAAGCGTTACAAAAGCAATCCATTAAATCAAAAACATTTGTACACCCTTAATATTTTAAAATTTAAAAAAGGTATGATGACAAACAAAATATTTGGTAGAGAAGTATCACCCCACAGGATATCTATTAATTACAAAGCTAGTAAATTTACTGTGGAGATATCTGGCAGCTACACTAGCCAAGGGTATATCTAATATTAGTATTAAGGAGACAGAGCGGGTCATGTGCCTTCTGAGAAGGTGCCCTGAGACGGACACATCATCACCTCTGTGATGTTCTTGGCAAAATGCATGAGCAAAATTTGATCACAAAGAGACATCAGAAAATACAAGCCGAGAGACATTTGACAAAATAAACGATCAGTGCTTTTGAAAAATGTCAAGGTCATGAAAGACAAAAGACTAAGGAACTGTCCTGGATTGGAGGAGACCAAGGAGACATGACTCCTAAATGCAACGCAGCATTCTGGATTGCATCTTGGACCGGGAAAAGTAGAAAATCGATGAAGCAGAACTCCAGTGTGGAGAGTAGTTAATAATATTGTGCTGATTTTCATTTTCTGAGTTTGATGACTGTACTATGATTATGTAAGATGTTAAAACTTAGGGTAGTTAGGTAAATGGTATAAAGGAACTCTTTGTACTATTTTTGAAACTTCTTTGTAAGTCTAAAAGGATTTCAATATGAAGTATTAAAAAAATTAAACATGTTTAAAAAGTGGCTCACAGACTCTCCGCACAGAATTTTGATTGGTCGGGGGCAGGCAGCTACGTGTTAACAACACAGACCCTGGACCCCACACTCATACGTATAAATCAGAATTTTCAAAGATGGGACCTGAGAAACTGTTTTCACACCTCCCTGTGTGGTTCTTAGGATCACTAGAGTTTGAGAAGAGTAGAAACTCCAATCTCAAACTGCAAAAAGAACATTTGATCAGGTCAGAAAACGTTTATATTCTGGACTGAAGTTGGTAAGAACCAATATGTAATGATTTAGTCACAGGTCATACAAATTCATCACAGACTGATATAAAGAAACTACAATATTCAATCATGCTGTAATTTATAATATCTTTCATTAAGCCATGATGCTTCTGGTGACAGATTTTTAAAAAATTAAGGTGAAACCACATTTATCTGTTAGTAGGTAGATTCTCTTGTTTTAATCATTGGCTAGTTAACCTGGAGAAAAAAAATCCCGAGTGGAGGAAAAAGCTTCAAGGAAATAGTCCTTAAAACTAGCTTTTTTCTTCTAAAGCCCATGTTTGTCATGTGAGTTTTATAACTAATTTGGCCTTTGTGTGCTTCTATTGCCAACGGGGAGTGTCTTGGGCCATATGTTCTACCTTTTTTACCCTGCTGGTTATATTTCCATGGCTGAGATTGCACTTCTCGAGTAAGATATGAGAGAAAATGTGGTGGATGGTGAACTTGAGTTAGCCACAAAATTAAGTTAACCAGCAATCTCTTTCCTGAAATAATCACAATAATATAACTCATTCATTGTGAAGTCAACTCTGTTTTCACTTTTATTGTTGATGTTACTTTGCAAAGTAACTTCTGAAGTTTCCTAAATAAAACTTACCATGAAAATTTTTAAAAAATTCAAGGTAAATATCTCAGTTATCACCTCATGTTTGCAGAAGATTGCAGCTCATAGAGGATAGACTGTAGGGTGTTAGAATTAATTATAAAGTTGAACAACTTAACTACATTTTCCCTTAAAATATAATGAACTTTAAATCAATGAAAATCTGTCTTGTGACAATAAAACTCTGCACATTCTTTTTAGTGAGCAAGAGGAAGAATAATGTAATCTATGTGATTAGTGCCAAACTTCTCTTGCACCTGCCTGTTGATTACAATGAGTCGTCAGTGTGAGAAACTCAGCTCCTTATTTCAGATGTTTCTCCAAACTAAGGAACTTAGATGCACTTGCAGTCACCCATGAAAAGACAAGCCGAGAATTGTGATAGGAGTGGCTTCTGACTCACGTGAAGGAGCCACAAACCTCTGTATGTCTTACGTTACTGATTTGTCGTATGAAGTGACTGTTCTAGCTATTTCACAGGACTTTATTGAAGAAAATGCAATAACATAAGAAAAAGTAATCTCAATATGTAAAAAGGGGTGCCAAACCAAGATGATGGAAAGGTAGTACAATTTAGCCCCATGATTGGATAGTTTAATATACTTGGAAAATGGAAATAATACTTAATTCCACTTCAAGTGTTTGTCAATGAAGTGCCTATTGGTATTTGGGGCAGGAAAAGTTTTCACTGTGTGGAACTGTCCTTTGATTTGTAGAATTTTTAATTTAAATTTTTTAAGAGACAGAGACTCACTGTGCTGCCCAGGTTGGAGAGCAGTGGCTACTCACAGAGGGGCTCACAGTGCACTGTAGCCTCAAATGTTTGGACTCAAGTGCCTCAGCCTCCCAAGCAGCTGGGACGACAGGCTCATGCCACCATGCCCAGCTAATTTTTCTGGTTTTTGTAGAGATAGGGTCTTGCTATGTTTCCCAGGCTGGGCTTGAATTCCAGGACTCAAGCAATCCTCCCACCTCGGCCTCCCAAAGTTCTGGGATCACAGGCATGCGCCATCGTGCCCAGTCTAACGTGTCTTCTTGGGCTCCTCTTGGCTGTGAGAGTTTCTCAGGCTTTCCTTGTTTTTGATGACCTTGGTGGTTTTGTTCAGGCATTTTATAGAATGTCCCTAAATTGAGGTTTGTCTGATATTTTTATGATAATTAGACTGGGATTATGAGTTTTAGGGAGGAAGACCGAAAGGTAAAGTGCAATTTTTTATCTCGTCGTATCAAGGATACATGCCACGAACATGCTATCGGTTTATGCCGCCCTTCGTCACCTGGCTCAGGGAGTTTGCCAGGTCTCTCCACTGCCAATGACCGCATGCCCTGCTCTCCGGACCGCACTCCTCGGAAGGAGGCCTCTGTCTTCCGCCCACATTTGAGGATCGGGGAGCTGTGCTTCCCGTCCTTGGGGTATAGTGTCTACATTAATTATTTAGGATTCTTCTACATGGGAGGTTTGTCTCTTCCTTTCTATTTATTGAATTACTTATACCAGTATGGACTTATGCATATTTATTTTACACCTTGGATTATCATCTAGCACTGTTTTATTTTGTTGCTTAAATTATTCCAGTTCTGGCCATTGGAAGCTCTTTATTGGCTGCTGTATCCCCTTGACAAACACCACCTCCCTATTATTTCATGTATGTGTATTTCTTATTTTTAGTACTTCCTGACTTTTGGCACTACAAGATGCTTTGGGCTTATCTTGTGTATTTCCTGCCCCAGTCTTAGAATCAGCTATTTGTCCAAGGAGCCCCAGTTCCTTTTATGCTACTGGAAACCAAGATCTGGATGTTCGGTGCGCTCCTTGCCACTGGGGTATGATTGCCTCTAGACCCTCCGAGTTGACAGAGCAAAGTAATATGTGTGTATACTAATCAGTGTATATACATATGTCTATAAGTATTTCTATATGTAACCATCTGTATCCATACAAAACTAAACAGGAGTTCATATTTAAGTTTCCAACTCTAATCCATTATCATGTGGGTCATTCTAGTTTCTTCCCGTTTACCTATAAATTCCACTCCAACAGTGAATACCTGGCTCTCACCATCCACATCTGTTTACTTAACAGTTCAATTCTACTATCCATGTACAGTGGCAACAAATTGTGAACCTGTCACCTCAGAGAAACAACACTATCCACTGGAGTACAATGCTTATGGGCAGTTTCTTTTGCTTTTAGTCTTATGGGCTCCACTTATTTCCACAATGTTACTTAGGTTGGCACCTGCCCATCCCCTTCTGTAAGGTCGTTTTATGTATTTATAAGACAATTAGATTGTTTGTTACATTCTATTAATATGTTCCATCCTGGGATCCCACAAACTTCCAAATGACTTTTGGAAAGTTTGAATACACTACCCTAAAAGTCCGCTGCACTTCATCTATTTGACACTCTTTCCCACCTTGAGCCACCAGCAATCACTGATCTCTCTACTATTGCTATAATTTTCCAAAATGTCTGTAATGAAAATCATACAGAATGTATCCTTTTCAGACTGTCTTCTTTCTCTCAGCAGTATACATTTGTGATCCATCCGTGTCTTTTCTTGGCTTGATAGCTAATTTGTTTTTATTGCTGAATAATATTTCATGACTGGATATACCACGGTCGATTTATGTATTCACTCATTGAAACACATCTTAACTGCTTCCAGTTTTGCACAATTATGAATAAAGCTTCTATAAACATTTTTGTGCAGTGAGTTTTCTAGTCAGTTAGGTAAATACTCAGGAGTGTGATTGCTGGTATTGTATGCTAAGATTATGTTTAGCTTTGTAGGAAACTACCAAACTGTCCTTTAAAGTGGCTGAACCATCTTGTATTTCCACCAGCAACTAATGGGAATTGCTGTTGTTCAAGCAATTGACATGTCAGTTTTTTGTTCTTAACTATTCTATTAAATAGTAAGTTTGTATTGGCATCTCATTATTATTTTAATTTACAATTCCTTAATTACAAATGATGTTGAGCACCTTTTTACATGCTTATTTGCCATCTTATTATTTTATTTGGTGAGATATCTGTTCAGAACTTCGGTTTATTTTTAAATTGATTTGTTTGTTTTGTTATTGTTGAGTTTTAAGAGTTCTTTTTATATCTTGGATACAAGTTCTTTATCAGTTACATATTTTAAAAATATTTCTCTTAGTGTGTGGCTTGTCTTTTTATTCTCTTAACATCCTCTTTCACAGAGCAGAATTTTTAATTTTAATAAAGTCAAATGTCAATGTTTTCATGGATTTTTCATACCTTTTTTCATACCTTTGGTAATGTATTTAAACATTCATCACTAAACCCAGGGTCATCTGGATTTTCTCCTGACCTAGGTTTTCTTCTAGAAGTTATACTTTTGCATTTTATGCTTAGGTCTGTTTTCCATTTTAAGTTAGTATTTGTGAAAGGTGTATGGTCTGTGTGTGTGTGTGTGTGTGTGTTTGTCTGTGTGTTTGGATATGAGTGTCCAATTTCTCCAGCACTATTTTTTGAAAAGACTATCCTTCTTACATGGAATTGTCTTTGCTTTTTTGTGATGGTATTGATGGTATTAATCAAGACACAACGACAGTTTGTTAAACTTTTCAACTAATGTTTTATGTGTGTACTCTTTCTCTGTCCATGAACACATGCATATTCCTCCCTCTGTCTGGGGGTTTACAATGTTTTGAAAGAGAGGACATGTCTCTCATCTCATCTCAAAAAACAGTCCTTGTGGGATAGAAAGCCTAAAAGGAATAAAATACTTTGGGAATAAGGAATGGAGAGATTAATTTCAACTGAGCAGGCTGCAGGGAATGGGTAGGTTGTAATGTGTAAGGTTGGATATGTGGTATGTGGTATGCATATAGGGTTTCTACATATACATATATATGCATAAGATGTATATATCTGAATAATATATATTCTAAGGATATATCAGGCTCAGAGAAATGGAATATCCTTGCTTGGAAGAACAAACAACTGAGAAGACCAGTGCAGCTGGATAACAAAGTAAGAGTAAAAATTACAAAGGTTCCAAATGACGACAATTTTGAAAACCAGTTTGTTTGGACTTGGCGCTGTGAACCTGAGGAGCACCTCGAGGTTTGAGCAGGAGACTGACATGATCAGATCAGTTTCTATGAATGTGATTTGGTAGAAATGTCAGGAGTGGTTTGGAAGAGGGTTGAGAGTGGGGGCCTTAGTTAAGCTACCCAAACTGTTCAGGCAGCAGTTACGCAGGGCAGCGGTGGAGAGAGCAGAGAGGGGTGACAAGGGCATTGGAAGTTGGTAGAAAATGTATTGCAGAGATGGAAAATTTTACATATAATAATTGGTCCAGAAATTAAATTGCTACTGCCACCTATTGGTGAATAAGCTTCTCATCCAATGTTGCCCTACATACACAGGAAAAGACACTTTTTGGGTGTCCTGAAGTCTCTGCTGTGGTACTTACTTCAAAGGAGCCTAAAATTAAGTCTAACCCAGACATGGAAGTCATCTAAAGGGGGTGGATTATTATCCCTGCCTTACACTGTGGAAACTGAGGCTTGGAGGGAGGCTTGGAGTTCAATACCCCCTTAATGTCATGTAGCTATTAAGTGGTGGAGCTGGGATTTGAATCCAGGTAGACTCATTTCAGGGCCTGTTTTATGAACTACCACATACACTATTTTCTATATCCCATTCTAACTTGAGTTAATCAGCTCAACAATATAGCATCAGTAAATTGCTGGTACCATGTATTGTGACTAATTTTTGTTATTTTAAGCACAGTCCAACAGTTGTTATTCAAGAGCATTTTCCTTTCCTTTCCTTTTTCCTTTCCTTTTTCCTTTCCTTTTTCCTTTCCTTTTTCCTTTCTTTTTTCCTTTCCTTTTTCCTTTCCTTTTTCCTTTCCTTTTTCCTTTCCTTCCCTTCCCTTCCCTTCCCTTCCCTTCCCTTCCCTTCCCTTCTTCCCTTCCCTTTCCTTTCCTTTCCTTTCCGACAGCGTCTCACTTTGTTGCTAGAGTGAGTGCCGTGGCAATAGCCTAGCTCACAGCAACCTCAATCTCCTGGGCTCAAGTGATTCTACCGCCTCAGCCTCCCAAGTAGCTGGGACTACAGGCATGTGCCACCATGCCTGGCTAATCTTTTGTATATATATTTTTAGTTGGTCAATTAATTTTTTTCTATTTTTGGTAGAGACAGGGTCTCGCTCAGGCTGGTTTTGAACTGCTGACCTCTAGCGATCCGCCAGCCTGGGCCTCCCAGAATGCTAGGATTACAGGCGTGAGCCACTACACCCGGCCAAGAGCATTTTCAATGGTACATTTTATTTATGTCAATTGGATGTATTAAAATCATTGTATTTTATTTATTATTTTGATGGCGTATTTATCCAATCCTTTCACCTCAATACATGAATTATTGAAATGTGTTCTGTGACTCTCTATTTAGGGTCTCTTACAATTTTGCTGTCATTGCCTCACATTTTGGCATTTTAACATGTGCTATCTTATTTCCCCTTCATGATCAGGGTGGTGCCTTTTTTGCTATGTATAGCATTTTACATATCAGAATTTATGAAATACTTTTAAATTATATTCCAACCTTTTGGAGGGGCGGAGCAAGATGGCGGACAAGAAACACCGCCAGACAGAGTGTCTCTGCAAAAAAGACAGTTCCTAGAAGAAATTAGAAAAAAGAAGCAAGCAGACAAGCATACATCGGAAGAAGGTCGGAAGGAGGGGTACCTGAGACCACGGGAGACTCCACAGGAGGAGGCTGCGGAGGAGAACTGGAAGCAGAGACCTCCCAATAGGTTTGGAGACAAGCGGTAAGGGTAAGTGGAGTAGTTAACTTCTCCCTCCTTTGCATCTCCAACTGCTGGTGGGATCCCCAGCGGGTGGAGAGACCTGTGGACAGAAGCCCAGAGACAGCCACTGCCAGTGAGCAGTAAGCCTATAGTGGACATGGCACAAGCCTCCCAACTCCCTTGGGGCACCTCTGTGTGCACAGACCCAAGCCACATGGCAGGCGACATATTGCCTCATTCTCTCCTCCCCTTTCCCCGTCTGCGGCTGCTGAGAGAGACAATATAGCCACCAGCCGGAGGCATCTCCAGGGAACGGAACCTTCCCTTTTGGGGCCCTTCAGCTAACTGAGGGGTACTCAGACTGTGAGCTCCCTACCCGCCAGCCCTCCCAGGTGCTGCTGGCACGGTGATTCCTGGAGAACGGGGCAGACCCTGAGGCTGAGAGACATTGACCCACCTTGGGCTCCCGTGGGTAATTGGGACTGGCACTCCTCTCCAGTGGAGACTGGTAGGGTCAGGCAGTTAATTCCGGGGCCCAGAGGTCAGACCTGAGGACCAGATCCCGTGCACCCAGGTCTCACACTGCCCAGGGCACAGAGGGGATATTCATGAATGAGCCTGCTAGGGTGTGTGTGCCTTGAAGGGCGGATCAGGGTGCTTGAGGGCAACTTTCCTCCCAAGGAGGTGCAGGGAGCCTCCTGGCCTGCATCACAGCCAGGGGAGGTCCAGTGGAGTGAGGTCTGGCCTGCTGGCAGAGGCCCAGGAGAAGCCACAGAGTTGGGGAGGGTGGAAAGAAGTGGGGCCGCTCCAGACTGCTGGTTTCGGACAGCCCCACCCACACATGCAGACTTTCTGACTGAGTGGGGCCATTCTAGCCCCTCCCTGACAGCTTATCCTGGAAGCAGAGAACAGAACTTGACCCCTGCTAACAGCATTTGTGGTTCCTCAGGGCAGGCTTACCCAACCCAGCTCTGCCCAGACTCACTCCTAGACCAGTGCTCACTGAGGTGGAGAATAAGGACACACCTGGAAGTCCCAGGGCCCCACCCACCACCTGAGGCACTGGAGTGCCTTTTCAGAGGAACAAGAGCTGGTTACAGGACCCCAAAACAACAGTGTAGCCTGCTACTCCCAGCAAGTGCCACCTACTGATACGGAGGACATTCTGCACACCCTTTTATGGTATCTACTGACTTATATTTTAGGGTGTGGTTGAATCTCACCCACAAACACCACCTACTGGCTCAGAGACTAAAGAGTGCATGTCATTACCCAAACAAAAACCTAAAGGTAAGAAGCAACAACTGATCCAGATGGGTAGAATTCAGTGAAGGAACTCTGGAAATATGAAAACCCAAATGGAAAGCACATCCCCAAAGAGGAATACCAGCTCATCAGAAACCAAAATCAGACCACTAAAATGACAGAAGAATTTCAAGCATGGAGTGTAAGAAAATTCAACGATTTGCAAGAAAAACTGGATAACCAATACAAAGAAAACGCAAAAAGATTCCAGGACCTAGAATAAAAATTCACTAAAGCAATTGAAACAATGAAGAAAAATCTAACCAAACTCCTGGAAATGAAGAATCAATTCAGGGAACTACAAAACACAGTGGAAAGTCTCAAGAACAGGGTAGATCAAAGAGAAGAAAGAATCTCAGAGATTAAAGATAATATCTTCAAATTAAATAAATTAGTCACAGAGAGCAGAGAAACAAGAGAAAAGAGCAAAGCCTACAAGAGATGTGGGATTATATGAAGAAACCTATGTGAGGGTTGTAGGGCTACCTGAAGGGGAAGAAGAAAACACTCAAGTGTTGGATAAGCTATTTGAAAATATAATAGAGGAAAATTTCCCAGGCCTTGGTAAAAATCTCGATATACAAGTTCAAGAAGCTCAAAAGACCCCTGGGAGATTCATTGCAAACAGGAAGACGTCCTGACATGCAGTCATCAGACTGACGAATATATCAACCAGAGAGGCCCTTCTATAAGCTGTAAGACGAAAGAAGCAAGTAACATCCAAAGGAAAGCCAATCCAAATTATGCCAGACTTCTCTATTGAAACTTTATAAGCAAGAGAGACTGGGACCCCATTTTCACTCTTCTGAAACAGAATAATGCCCAGCCTAGCTTCTTATTCCCTGCAAAACTAAGTTTTGTATATAAAGGAGACACAAGTTATCAAAACCTGTGGAACACAGCTAAAACAGTCCTGAGAGGAAAGTTCATTTCCATAAGTGCCTCTATCCCAAAGTCAAAAAGATCACAAATAGACAACGTAATGAATCGTCTGAAAGGGCTGGAAAAGAAGAACAGACCGACCCTAAACCCAGAAGAATAAGTGAAATCATTAAGATCAAATCAGAACTAAATGAAATTGACAACAGGGAAACCATACAGAAGATTAACAAAAAAAAAGTTGGTTCTTTGAAAAAATAAACAAAATTGACACACCTTTGGGTAGACCAATGAAAAGCAGAAAAGAGAAATCTCTAATAAGCTCCATCAGGAACAATAAAGGAGAAATTACAACAGATGCCACGGAGATACAAGATATAATTTATGAATACTACAAAAACCTCTATGCACACAAACTGGAAAATGTGGAGGAAATGGAGAATTTCTTAGAAATACACAGCCTCCCTAGGCTCAACCAGGAAGACATAGAATTCCTGAACAGACCAATATCAAGTACTGAAATTGAAACAGCAATAAAAAACCTTTCTAAAAAGAAAAGTCCTAGACTGGATGGTTTCACACCTGAATTTTACCACACCTACAAAGAAGAATTGGTGCCTATCCTGTAGAAATTATTCCACAAAATCGAGAAGGATGGAATTCTCCCCAACACATTTTATGAAGCAAACATAACCCTGATACCAAAACCAGGAAAGGATGCAAGAAAAAAAGAAAACTACAGACCAATATCCCTTATGAATACAGATGCAAAAATTTTCAACAAAATCCTAGCCAATCGAATCCAGGTGCTTGTTAAGAAAATAATCCATCACAACCAAGTGGTCTTCATCCCAGGGATGCAGGGATGGTTCAACATATGCAAATCTATAAATGTAATTCACCATATAAACAAAAGCAAAAACAAAGACCATATGATCCTCTCAATAGATGCAGAAAAAGCATTTGACAAAATTCAACAGTCTTTTAGGATAAGAACACTCAACAAAATAGGCATAGACAGGGCTTACCTAAAAATGATACAAGCCAAATATGACAAACCCACAGCCAATATCATACTGAATGGGGAAGAATTGAAAGCATGCCCACTTAGAACTGGAACTAGACAAGGTTGCCCACTATCTCCACTTCTATTCAACATAGTGCTAGAAGTCCTTGCTACAGCAGTCAGATAAGAGAGCAGAATTAAGGACATCCAAATGGGAGCAGAAGAGACCAAACTCTCACTTTTTGCTGATGACATGATATTATACCTAGAAAACCCCAACGATTCAACCAAGAGTCTCCTTGATCTAGTAAATAAATTTGGTAAAGTCTCAGGATACAAAATCAATACACAGAAGTCAGAGGCATTCATATATGCCAACAACAGTGAAAGTGAGAACCAAATCAAAGACTCAATTCCCTTCAAAATAGCAACAAAGAAAACAAAGTACCTAGGAATATATTTAACTAAGGAGGTAAAAGACCTCTACAGGGAGAACTATGAAACACTGAAGAAGGAAATAGCAGAGGATGTAAACAGGTGGAAGAATATACCATGCTCATGGGTCGGCAGAATTAACATTGTTAAAATGTCTATACTACCCAAAGTGAGCTACAGAGTCATTGCAATCCCTATCAAAATGCCAGATCATTTTTCACAGATATAGAAAAAATAATTTTATGCTTCATATGGAACCAGAGAAGACCCCGTATAACATAATCAATCCTAGGCAATAAAAAAAAAATAGGAGGTATCAATTTACCAGACTTCAAACTATACTACAAGGCTGTAGTAATTAAAAGAGCTTGGGACTGGCACAAGAACAGGGACATTGACCAGTGGAACAGAACAGAGAACCCAGATATAAAACCATCCTCATATAGCCAACTAATCTTCAACAAAGCAGACAAAAACATACACTGGGGAAAAGAATCTTTATTCAATAAATGGTGCTGTAAAAACTGGATAGCCACATGTAGAAGACTGGAACAAGGCCCATACCCTTCACCTCTCACAAAAATCAACTCACGCTGGGTAACAGACTTGAACCTTAGGTGTGAAA
This sequence comes from Mirza zaza, assembly GCA_008750895.1. Taxonomy (NCBI): domain Eukaryota; kingdom Metazoa; phylum Chordata; class Mammalia; order Primates; family Cheirogaleidae; genus Mirza; species Mirza zaza. Next base: position 110,699 of record VSMD01067265.1, read on the forward strand.
CTATTAGAATTCTAGAGGAAAATGTTAGAAATACTCTTCTAGACATTGGCCTATGCACAGAATTTATGAAGAAGACCCCAAAGGCAATCACAGCAGCAACAAAAATAAATAAATGGGACCTCATCGAATTTAAAAGCTTCTGCACAGCCAAAGAAACTGTTGAGAGAGCAAACAGACAACCCACAGAATGGGAGAAAATTTTCACAAGCTACACATCCGATAAAGGGCTGCGAACTAGAACCTATTTAGAACTCAGGAAAATCAGCAAGAAAAAAATCAAACAACCCTATCAAAAATGGGCAAAGGACATGAACAGAAACTTCTCAAAAAAGACAGAATAATGGCCAACAAACATGAAAAAATGCTCAACATCTCTAATCATCAGGGAAATGCAAATCAAAACCACAATGAGATATCACTTAACTCCAGTGAGAATGGCCTTTATCAAAAAGTCCCCAAACAATAAATGCTGGCATGCATGCGGAGAGATAGGAACACTTCTACAGTGCTGGTGGGACTGCAAACTAGTTCAACCTCTGTGGAAAGCAATATGGAGATACCTGAAAGTGATACAAGTAGATCTACCATTTGATCCAGCAATTCCACTCCTGGACATCTACCCGAAAGATCAAATGACACTCTACAAAAGGGACACCTGCACTCGAATGTTTATAGCAGCACAATTCACAATTGCAAAGTTGTGGAAACAACCCAAGTGCCCATCAATTCATGAGTGGATTAATAAATGTGGTATATGTATACCATGGAGTACTATTCAGCTTTAAGAAACAATGGTGATATAGCACCTCTTGTATTTTTCTGGATAGAGCTGGAACCAATTCTACTAAGTGAAGTATCTCAAGAATGGAAAAACAAGCACCCCATGTACTCACCAGCAAATTGGTATTAACGGATCAATACCTCAGTGGACATATAGGAATAACAGTTATTTGGTGTCAGGTAGGTGGGAGGGGGAGGAGAGGATGGGTATATACAAACACAATGAGTGAGATGTGCAATGTTTGGGGGATGGTCACGCTTGAGGCTCTGACTCGAGGGGGGGCATGGGCAATATATGTAACCTTGACACTTGTACCCCCATAATATGCTAAAATATAAAAAAATACAATTATCCAGATTTTAAAAAAATTCCAACCTTTTAATTTTTTGAATTACTCCCAATCACTTGGAAATTTTATGTGCCTTCAGCATAGGAAAAACTTTTTGAAAGTTTGTAATTATCGAAACAATTCCCTAAGAATATAACCTTTTTTATTTTTGTATCTGAGTATCTCAGCTCAAAAATATGCCCTTGCTGTAAAATTAACTATATTAAATTTGTGATTGTAATTTGAAATGTTTAATAGGGTTTGCTGGTGTTAAATAGTTAGGGGAACTTTATCTGTTCAATTTATTGGCTAATTTATAAAGAAAATACATGTGATGAGTTTCAAGGCTTACAAAATAGCATTTAACATGTACACTTTTAAAAAACTGAATTATTTAAAACATTAGTTGATGTCTAAGTATCTCTTCCTACACAGAATAATCCCTTCTTTGTACATTAAATAATAAGTTAGCAAGTGTTATTCAGATTGTATCAACATGAATGAATATCAACTTCAAGTTGACCCTAAACTAACTAGCAAGAGGTAGGGCAAGTAGCATTTAGTTGGGGCAGTAAGAACCAGTCAAGGATATACGATGAATACAACAAAGAACAAAAGCAAAAAGTAAGTTAGTTATAAGCAACCTGCTTATTTATGATAAAAATCATTGCCTTGGGGAACTAGATCCCTGAAGCTAGATGCTTCACAAAGACAAGGATTTTTTCCTTTTACCCACAGATGTGGCTCCACTGTGTTTGCACTACTTGGCCCATAGTTTGCATTCAAATAATTTTTGTTAAATCAATAAAAGTGGGTTTCAAGGATCACTTGCTGCAGAACTACCCAGAGTGCCTTCAAATGGGTCCCCAGGGGTGTGGGAATCTGCATTCTTCACACACACCTCACGTCTCTTTTTCATGTGCTACATAGTCTGAGAACCCCTGAAGCTCAATCCCATCATTTTGTCAGAGAGAACACTGAGACTGTATGCTTTGCTCAGGGTCACATGGCTGATGACCGGTGACAAGCAGAGCCCAAACTGTCAGGCTCCGGAAAGTTCATTGGTTTGTTTGCTTCCTCTAACTTTCAGGAAGTAATCCCACCTCCAGGCTGCGTTCGCTTTTCCCTGATAGTTGATTTTCACTCTCATTTCTCATTGCTGTGTCCATACCCCTCCTTCTCCAGTATTATTCACACAGCATTTCCCCACTGTTTTTCATGGTCACTAACTTATTTTCTAATTGAGATTGATTTTTGAAATGCTTGTCAGTGTCTGTGAACTTCTAACGTTTCCTTATTCCACCTTACGAGAGCTCTTAGAAAGGGTTTATTACACCTAACTGGGGCCTTCACAGACTCTTAAGTTATTTTTCTGAGAAGGCCCCTCCGTGTCCCCCATGGTGGAAGCCATTCTCTTAGGCCAGTGCGTTTGCTTAGGAAATACCAGACTTTGTGCTTCTTCAGCAGCAAAGTGGGGCAGTAAGAACTAGTCAAGGATGTACAATGAACACAACAAAGAACAAAAGCAAAGAGTAACTTAGTTATAAGCAACCTGCTTATTTATGATAAAAATCATTGCGTTGGGGAACGAGATCCCTGAGGCAGATGCTACTAATCTACTCTGTGGAGTAGATTAAACAAACAAACAAACAAACGAAACAGTAAAGTGATTGGAAGAGGCAATCATCACCTGTATGACTTCCTCAAAAGAGTTTCATCCCAAGGCATGATTTTATAGGGCTCCTGTAAAAGCTTGTTTTATTTCTCCAATTTCCTGGGCTTGTTGGACAGGCCAAACCTAAATAAACCAATTGAACGAGTCGGGATTATTTTTCAGGGTTTGTGACAGACGAGATGTCTTTTGTAGAGTAACTTAGTACTGTCCAGTGCCGGATGCATAATGGGGCCTGGTTATTCCTTCCCTCTTTCTTTCAACTCTTTGCCACTTTGCCTACGAGAAGATAGCTCAACACTTTTCAATGTATTTTATATGAAGCAATAAAGCAGGCAGATACTTTACCACAATAATTTACAGAGCACCGTTTGATCACAGACGCTCACTTCATTTTAATCAGAACGAGTGGCCTAATTTCATTTTTTAATTGTTGGCACCGATAAGACTTTTGGAGAATTCCCTAACTTAAAAAGCCCCAGCCGGCTGCATCCTCGGGCGTCCTGGTCGACCCGGCGATCTCCCTGCAGAAGAGCTCACGGTGGTGACTCCCGGGGGGAGGCCCAGGGAGGCCGGGAGCTCCGCGTGCACCCCAGGCAGAGCCCCAGACCTCTCGGGTCCCGCGCCCGGCCGCCCGGGGAGCACGCGGCGCGGCGCCGGAGCAGCGGCGGGCGGGGCGGATCGGGCTCCCCGGCGGAGGCAGGGGCGGCGGGTGCGACCGGCCAGCCCGCGCTCCCGAGAGGAGCAGGGCGTCTCGGCAGGAGAGGGCGAACTCCGCACCTGTCCGCCTCGGTAACCGCGGCCTCCGCCCGCCCCGGGCCGAACCTCGGCGCTCCTTTCTTCAGTCCGGACCTAGAAGCTGGGCCGCTGGCCAGGGGAAGCGGCGACCGAGAGACCCGTAAAACTGGGGCGGGCGGGCGCGACGCCGCGAGGTCCCTTAATGGAGCCCAGTGCCCGGAGCCCGGGGAGGCGTTCTGTGCGGAGCCCGAGGCTGGTGTCCGCCGGAGGAGCCAGCGCGGACTTCCGAGGGTCCTGAGCGCTGAGACACGCCCTCCCTCGGCCGGTGGGACGACCTCGGGGTCCCCAGACACCGCCCCGCCTCGCGAGCCCGCCCCACGCCCCGAGGCGCACCGGCTTAAGCGCGCGCTGCGCTGAGCCTCAGTGCCGCTCCAGCCCACGTCCCCAGGACGCAGACAGGGCAGGCGGGCCGTGAGGACTCCTGCCGCCCGCAACTGCGACCGACCCGGCTGTCCCTGTCCTGGGCTGCAGACCCTCCGGACCCGCCCGGGGACCCGCCCTGAGCCTCCCGCTCTCCGCCAGGCGCGCGGACATGCGGCCGGCCAAACCAGGCGCCCCGCTGCGCGCGCTCCTCCTGCTGGCCCTGGCTTTGTCCCCTCGTGGGATCCACGGAAGGCCCCGGGGGCGCAGGGGAGCCCGAGTCGCAGACAAGGAGTCGAAGCCTTTGCTTTTTCTGCCCGCGGCCGGCGCCGGCCCGGCTCCCAGCGCCCTCCGGAGCGCAGGTAACGCGCCCGCCGCAGCCCGTCCGTCCTGGGCGCGGGCCTGGGTCGTGGCGGGCGACCCTCGGAGCCGCGCGGCGCCCGCTTCGGGAAGCCGCAGTTAAGCGCAGCGGAGAACGGGACATCTCTGCAGATTCCCGGCTGTCAGGGCAAGAAGTGATGAGTTTATTAGATTTGCCGTGGTTGAGACTTAAATAACAAAGGCCGCTGGCAAAGGACCCAGCTTTATATGCCCCTTCCCAGGTGTGGGACTCCTTTCTGGAAATAAACTGGGAGGGCAGCCGGCCTCCCAGTTTCAGCCCCACCCGCCCAGGGCTGGCGGACAGGCGATGTACCTGTCGCGCCTCTTTTCTGGGCCTGCCGGAATTCTGAGAACCAACTACGATTACTGCCCTCTGTCACCCGCGCCCACTCAGGAAGCCCTTTCCTCCGCCTTGCCGCTGGCCGCGGGGAGTGGTGACCAGCCCCAGAGCCGCCGGCTGCGGGGGTGCAGGTTAACTCGGACCTGTCCCAGGTCAGGTCAGGAGGGCCACACCGCTGCGGCTCTCAGGTTCCTGCTGCTTAGACGCCCGAGGGAAGTGGGAGGAACGAGGAAGGAGAAAAAGTAGCCGCTGTGGAGGCCCGCGAGGCGCCCAACGGTAGAGAAGTCGCGCGAGCGCGGGAGCGACGCGCTCAGGGAAGAGGAGTTCCGAGTGGCGGCGGGCGGCGGGCGGCGGGCGGCGGGCGGCGGGCGGCGGGCGGCGGGGCGGGGCGGGGCGGTGCGGTGCGGGGAGGTGCGGGGAGGTGCGGGGAGGTGCGGTGCGGGGCGGTGCGGGGAGGTGCGGTGCGGTGCGGTGCGGGGACGTGCGGTGCGGTGCGGGGAGGTGCGGTGCGGTGCGGGGAGGTGCGGTGCGGGGAGGTGCGGTGCGGGGAGGTGCGGTGCGGTGCGGTGCGGTGCGGGGACGTGCGGTGCGGTGCGGGGAGGTGCGGTGCGGGGACGTGCGGTGCGGTGCGGGGAGGTGCGGTGCGGGGAGGTGCAGTGCAGGGAGGAAGTGGGCAGATCTTTCCGTCCACCCGCCGGCCAGTGCGGAGCCTGGGGTTGGGTGGGCGCCGGACGGTGACCACAGCGGTGGATGCAGTGACAGTGCCACACTGATCATGCACCTTGACTCACAATTACTGTTAGCCCAAATATTTATTTCAGAAAGTGAAATGTCACTTTATAATGTGGAAGAAGTAGGAGAAAGTCTCAAACTACAGAAACATTTATGGTAGCGTGTTAATTCAGTCCGGCGGTTTCACTTAAGTTGAGCAGATATTTTCTCTTTGGTTCAAAGACAGTGGAGACTCACTGAAGTGAGTTACAAGAATAGAGCAGAACATTTCATTAGAAGTTAAAATAAAAGAGACAACAATCTGAAGTTTTAAAAGCAACCTAGCCTGACAGAAAGTGACCTGTGGTTGCCCTGGAAGTCCACTGTTTTCTAAGCAGTTTGTGGTCTCGTCTTTTGATTGCTGCACCTGTTCACACGGGGAAGAAAGGTGGCTCATTACATCGGTATCTGAGCCTGTGAACGGGACACACTGACACGGATCGGGCACAAACATGCACATGGGAACATGAGAATAGAGGGGACAAGGACCTATCTGGATATTCTCAGGGGACACGCTCAGGGAGTGGCAGGGGTTATAGTTCATTGAGGAGGAAACATCTCCCAAGTACTAGAGGTCAAGGACTCACATCCCTGCGGGACATGCCTGGAGTTCCCCCATAACTCTGTAGCAATATAGTAAGCACTGTTCCCCACACCTAACGTACCTGTTCTGGGTTCTGGAATCTTTGCAGCACCTGCAGTTGTGGGTTCTCCCTTTTTAGTAGGTTAGGCAACTTCCCTAAATACAGATGTGAGGCGGAGGTGGGGGCATCATTGCCAGGCAGAGGGTGCAGTAAATAGGGAAGCCCGAGGCAGGAGGGGCCAGCGAGAACTCCCTTAGGATTGGGGTGGGGAAGGGGAAGAGACGTGTGTTAGGGTCCCAGAAACACTCATGATTCGCTGTCCTTGGCTCTCCTTCCTCCTCACAGTCCACCATTGTTCATGCACGTGTGCATCCATTTGTGTAGCCGTTCAACACACATTTAGGTCACTCTGATGGGCTTGGGATATGAAGTTAACCAATGCTGTTGACTGTTGTTCTTGAAGAGCTCAGTGCTGTTAATAAATCCTGCCTCAAATGTCAGTGCAGTGGCATTAGCGTAGCTCACTACAGCCTCCACCTCCTGGGCTCTAGCGATTCTCCCACCTTGGCCTCCTGATTAGCTGGGACTACAGGTGCCCATGACACCCTGCCGTTTCCTCCTTTCTGTTATCCTCCCACCACCCTAGTGCAGCCCCGCGTGAGCATTACAGTGACCTTCTGCCCCCCCCCCAGCTCCTTTAGCACCCCTGCCCTCTGTCTCACTGGGGGAGGATTAAAAATGCATGTTGTCACCAGCTTCACCCCTGCCCTCTTGTCCTGTGCTGCTCCCTGCTGTCTCTGTCATCACACAGCAGAAGGGAACAGAAGGAGGAATCCCACCTCAGACTCTATGGAAAGAAGAGGGCGTCGAGTTCTCACCCACTGAAAGACAGGCAAGATCCTCTGGCTGAGGAATGGGCCACAGTGGGAGTAGGGAAGAGGTTGGGAGGAGTTTGTGACAGAAAAGAAGTTGGTGTGGAATGTGGGAGACAGAAGTGTGAGGGACTTCAGAGAGTGTTAGTGCATGTCATGTCCTCTTTGCTGCCTCTGCCTTTTCAAGAGATTTCTGCAAATATTTACATTATTTCTGCAGACTTTCTGGAGTCAGATTTACACCGTTCTTGTTGATGTTGTTTTAATGCAAAACCTGCTGACACGGGCTTAAGGAATGTCAAGGTCATTTTGGTAAGGGTATTCTGAACAATTGCAAATGAATATTCTTAGGAAGTGGTGTGGGACTGGCCCCTCCCGAGTCACAAATCGCAGTGGCTTCACTTGATTTTCCAGGAAAGTCCTAACTTCCTTGGAAAGGAAGACAGGACATTCAAATCCCTTTAGGACCGCCCACCTACTTCCTGTGGAGCTCACAGGAGCTTCCAGAAGTGCCTGTGTCAGTCACAAGCTCTGTACCTGCCACCCACAAGGCCATTCTGTATGCTCTTCTGATGGCTCCTGGAATGTGCTTCTCTCACCTCTGCCTGTTGGAACACTATCTATCCATATAGGCCCTCTTCCTTTGTGATGTCTTTGTAGTTATTTCTGTGTTCAAAAATATCCAAACTTTAAAATCACTTCACATATATGCCCTCCAATCTGATAAAACTTTAGAATACTCCAGATATACTTGAAAGCTGCAGGACTTATGTAATAATGGAATTTTATTTGTATAACTCAAATTCCCTCTATTCCAAGTCTGTTACTGTGATATCAGCTCACTTAGATGGTGATGCCTGGTAAGTGACAATTTCTTCCACATAAATAATAAAAAAATAAGTTTTTGCTGCTTTGCATATCACCAAGGAGGGGGTATAGATGGGCATTTTTAAAAAATGCTTTTTAATTTTATCTTTAAGTTGTGGAACATGAAGTCTTGATATATAGATACATAGGAAATGATTACTACAAACAAATGAACATATCCAGCACTTTCCATTTTAATATTTTATTTGCAGAGTTACTTGAAGCTATTTGTTTCACTGAGAACTGTTAGCATGGGAAGAGGTCAGGGTGGAAAAGTTATATATATTTGGCAGGTACTATGGCCAGAAATCTGTTGGGTGTGGTAGCTGCTATGACAACAAACACTCGTTATGAGTAGCCGGGGCTACTTACCTGAAAGGACCTTGCCCATTCACAGTGTTTTTGGCAGTTACTGCTGACTATTTGCAGGAGCCCATTTATAGAGCTGCTGAGCAGGGAAATTCTGTGCAGGAGTTGACAGAGTCACCCTCCCACTGTGGCTTCTCTCTCCCTGGAATGACACAGTCCAGGAGACTACTTTCCACTCATACATTGGTTAGGAAAACTAGGATTTTAAAAATTCCTTTTAAAAATGTAAAATTTTTCCCTTTGCCCTTCAGTTTTATTGCTGAATATAAATTCTACAGTGTGTAAGAGCAAATTTCTAAGATCTTTGTTGCTGTGTAGAAGGAAGGTAGAAAAATGTGGCCAGGTGACATTTTCCTCCTGTGGCTGCAATTGTAGGAAATATCACAGCAGTGAGAAGTAGTGTGCTCTGGAGTTTAGACTTTTGTTATAACTCTAATTCTACATCTATCAACATGAACTATCAGGAAATAGTAGCTACAATATTTATATTATATTTGAGAAATGTGGAGTCTTTTTATTTAATAAAATAAAATGTAATTTTAGTAAAATGTGATTTACTTGCAGTTATTGTTAGTCTTTTAGATTGTCTTTCAGTAATGATTTCTTTCTCCATTGAACACAAATGGCATTTTCTCCATCTGCAGCACTCCTCATGCTGTAACCCTTATTAGTTTGATTTTATATTATTATATCTGTTTGAATGTAAGTCCCTTTAAGTTGGGGTATGAGGGTTACTCAGTTTTTAAAAAAATGTATTTTGTTTATTGATTTATTTGTCTAATTCCATATCCAATTTCAAAAAGAGTTACTCAGTTTTTAATACCCCATGGCCTACCAAAGTCACTGTATAAAGTTTACATTTAGGAAAGACTTTTTTTTTGGAAGGAACTGAATTTTTAAAAAGATTCTTTTAGAGTTTTAAAAAGCTTTAATTTTAAAATTAAAAGAATTTGAATTTTTATTTGTTCCAAAGCCAAACCAGCCTATGATCTTACTATTTAATTGGTACCATTATGAGTTATAAGCTATTTTCTTAGCATTTGGTTCTATTTAGACAGTATAGTATTTGCTATCCTTGATACCTTCTAGAGCTGTAGTTCTTAAAACGAGGCCCCTGGAATCATATGTCTCAGAACCAACTGGGAGGTGAGTGTCAAATGTAATTCTTGGGTTTTGCTCTGGATATAATAAATCTCTGTGAATGCAGCTTGCAGATCTGCATTTCCAAAAGCTCTTTGAGAATTCTTTGTACATTAAATTTTTGGAACCACCAGAGATTTTTTAACTGGGGAGGGTGGGGAGGAGAAAGGTGGCATATCAGAATCTTCTGGAAAGTTTCTTCCAGATAGAGATAGTTCCTGACTGCCCTCCTTATTTTAGCCATACTTCTGCTTTAGTAGCTCACTGACCGCCCTCTGCTCATCCTTGAGTGCATGCGCAGCTCCATAGCTCCACATTCCAGTGTGTCTTTAAAATGGACAGAGAAAAAAGACTTCATTGATCTGCCAGCTTTGGGAACATGGCCATTAGGCCTGTCCTTAGAGAGTCATTATAGGAGCATGCTGTGGTTCAGAAGTTTGCCGCCTCCAAACCTCATGTTGAAATTTGATCCCAGTGTTGGAGGTGGAGCCTAATGGGAGGTGTTTGGGTCCTGGGGGTGGATCCCTCAAGAACAGATCAGTGCCATCCCTGGGTGAGTGAGGGAGGCGAGTGAGTCATCACTAGTTGCTTGTGAGAGCTGGTTTTTAAAAAAAGCTTGGCCCCTCTTTGTCACTCTTGCCTCCTCTCTGGCCACGTGATCTCTGCACAGCAGCTCCCCTTCTTAGTGAGTGGCAGCGGCTGAGCCCTCAGCACGTGCAGCTGCCCAATCTCTCCCTTTTCAGCCACCAGAACCATGAGTCAAATAAACCTCTTTTCTTTACAAATTACCCAGCCTTGGGTATTTCTTTATGGCAACATGAAACAGACTAAGACAAGGCACTGCGAAGTCCTGCAGTAAAGGAAACTTTTATGTAAATTAGCATTATCTAAATTTCTAAAAAGTTTAGCATTATTTGCATCTCATAGAACTAGGTTTTTAAGGAGCCCACTTTTAAAAATGTTGTTTGAGACACTGGGCACAGGCCAGCCCTACTTGAGCACCTGGGGGCCACCAGGAAGAAGCGCTGCCCGGCTGTAGGTAAAGAAGGAGAGAAGGAAGGGGAACCGAGGAGGGTGGGGGCCAGGCGGGGCTGCTCCAGGAGAGTCACTGCAACGTGATCACACGCCAGCTGCTAGTGAAAAAGGCACACTGCTATTCAATGGGAAAATAAATTATCTAGAGATGAGTTCAGTAAAATGAACTTATCTAAAATTCTCATCTAAAATTACTCATCTAAAATTGTCATCTGAAGTTACTCATCTAAAATTTAAATGCTGTTCTTGAAGAGTGTGCCCATTGTGCACATTTTGTACTTCTAATATTTTACAATTTTATTTAATTAATTTATTTTTTTATTCTTTTTTTCTTTTGTTTTTTTCTTTCTTCTTTTTTTAAAAATTTTACTTTTTTTCCCTATTTTTCTTTTTAATTTTTTTATTATTACTTTTTAATCTCTTGATTGTTTATATTTTTATTCCGTAAGATTGATCTTTAACAATTTTAATATATGTGCATTCAACTTTGCTTAAATTCTACAGAATCTATAATTACTTAATTATGTCCATAATTTAATCAGTCTACGTCTAGTTCACACTTGGCAGACTATGTTTTCCCTGTGGACATACAGCAAATTATGTGAGCCAATTGTTAAAGAAAACATCTTATCTTTATTAAGTGGTAGTTACTTGTATATGTGCTGCCGAAGCGAACACAAGTGGTAGTTACTTATGAGAAAATGAGAAAACAAAAACACTGAAAAATTTAAACCCTGAAAGACAATCATTTCTGGCTGACAGTTTTTTAAGGAGTTTATTGATAGTATCACATTTGCTGATGATTGTTTCCATGAGACAGAAAGCACGGGTTCTAGGTTTGCCTTAGTCACAGAGCTGTGGACCCTGCGCAGGGCGCTTCTCTGAGTTCCGGGTGTGGCGTTTGTGCCCCAGGGAAGAGCACATCGTGGGGCTTCTGGTGAGGACCGAGCAGCGGAGGTGTGTGAGCACCTGGCAGAGCTCCTGGTCTAGGGGCCGGCAGCATTCCCACTCTCTTAAAGTACTGCACAAGTGTCAGCCCTGGTGAATCTGGACAGAGGGATGTCGTCATGACCACATCAAGACCTGGTTATGCTTATTTATAGGAGATTTTTCTTTTCTTTTTTTTTTTTTTTAGGGCAGGGTCTTGTTTCATCACCCAGGCTAGAGTGCAGTGGCCCAATCATAGCTCACAGCAACCTCAAATTCCTGGGCCCAGACAATTCTCTGGCCTCAGCCTCCCATGTAGCTGAGACTACAGGCATGCACCACCATGCCCCGCTAATTTTTAAATTTTTTGTAGAGACGAGGGTCTCGCTATCGCTCAGGATGATTTTGAACTCCTGGCCTCAAGCGATCCTCCTGCCTCCACCTCCCAAAGTGCTGGGATTACAGGTGTGAGCCACCTCACCGGGCCTATAAGAGATTTTTCTGTTGTCAGAAGATATATATATCTATTGGTAAAAAGGAAAAATACCATTTACCCGCTGGATTCAAAACACTGTCCATTTGTGTAACTCTTTCCTGTGACTATCTCTTGTGTTCCTTAATAGATTTAAAAACAAAGTCTTGTTTACATAGGACAGTATTTATAGTCTGAATTTTAGGTTGCAAGAATAGAAATGAATTGCTGTATTGAATAATTATTCATTGCTACTTAATTAATTGGTGAAGTGTTAAAATAGCCATTTCTTAAAAATTCTTCATAGATGAAGTGAAAATAAAAGATACTTCAGAAGAAAGAAAAGAAACCTAATACATAGGCTAAAGTATGTGGACAATGAGAAGTAAACGTGCTTATCCCACATGTCGATGAATTAAATTTTGGTTCAGTTGCATTACTGTATTATTACTGTTTGTGACCATTATTCATTGATCTTCTAAACCATATGTATCCATTCTTAGGAAAATATTTCCTATGAGTACTTACTCTATTTCACTATCTAATTAGATACTTAAAATTACTTTGGTAAATTTTTAGCCTGTGGTAATCAGGTAGTAATTGAACATTTCAGAAATGTTCATGGTAAGGTATTTTGAAACATACTCAAAAATTCTTGCTGCACAAAGAATTCCATTGCGTCATCTAGAAAAGCAACATAGCGTATTTAGAAAAAGTTTAAAGTTGTTATAGAAGTTTACAGTGAGACAGATAAGCTTTCTTGTAACCATGTTTTGCATTGTTGCCAGAGGATGTGAAACTAATATGATTAGGTCACCATTCCTCCAAGTATCTGTCATCACCTGCCTTAAAATCTACCTGGGATTTGTTTAATCAGGGATGATGAGACCATAGACATGGAAGTGATGTTCGAAGGAAGAAGTTTATTTTGACAAGTTCCTAAAAGCAGGGACACAGCACACCACACACACAAGGCCACGTGGAACCAGGGTCACTTAGGAGGAAGAAGGAATGGGGAACTGTGGCAAGAGCAGGCTGAGGCAAGTGAGGGGAAGCAGGTGCAGGACTGGGTGGTCTGAATCATCTCAGTGGGCCCTGGTGCCGAGGTCCGTCCCCGGTCGTCTGGCACCTGGCCCTGTGTAGTTGGGATGGGGAATAGTGGCCTGGAGTGTGACAGCCCAATAAGCAGCCAGTGGGGCGTGGGCTGCGGCTGGGCCGGTCTGCAAATGAAAGGTGAGCTTGCAGGCGAGTCCTCTGCTCTCTCTAGGAATCGGCTTCCCTGGGAGGGGCAGTCCCTGCAGGGGCAGCAAGGCCCCAGATGTCAGAAATAAGAAAATAAAGAGGCATGATTAACACAACCCACAGGGCAAAATCCGCCCTCCTTTGCCACTCCGCCTGCGTAGGTGCTGGCCCTCTGATATCTGTTCCTGGCCACCGTGCCGCCGTGACCTCGGCTGACCCCCCGGGCAGCTGCCGGTTTTGTGGCCCCTTGGATGCTCTGCTGCTGTTGACACCTCCCTGTCCTCTTTAAACGAGTCCTGTGTTTCCACGGGTATTCTCACGTTGTCCTCCGGCTTCTCTGAGCACTCCGGCTTGCTCTCCCGGAACCCCTCTCCTCCCGCTGCCCGGGTTCCAGGTGTGGCCGGGATTTTCCGCTCGCGAGCTTTCCCTGCGTGGTCCTGGCCACTTCTCCCTTTCAACTGCGGCCTCTCTGTGACTGGCTCTGGAACGTATCTCCCTCCCTTTTCTTTCTTCGACCTTTAAATTCATGCGTCCACTATTTGCTGTATGTCTCCACTCCTGGAATCTCAGACTTCACGGGTCCCTGCAGGAACCTGGGCTCTGCCTGTGCACCTGCTCTGTCCTTCAGTTCTGGTCTCAATAAAGGAGAGTTTTTGCTTCTTGGAGACTGTGCTTTTGGGGTGGTGTGACTTTACTACTGGGTTGGGAGCCCTCTGCAGTTATCCTGTGGTTCAGTTTGTTGATAAGGTTTCTAGCAGCCTAGTCCAGGGACATCATTAGGGCCGGATCCTGTGTTTCTTGCTAGTACTAATCTACTGTCATTTGGTTGTCATTCTTTATAACTGATTGCACATAAAAATGTTATCATAGTGTAAATGATATACATCTATTTGCTTTTGCAGTGTTTTAGCATTTTTTTTTTTTTTTTTTTTTGAGACAGAATCTCACTTTGTTGCCCAGGCTAGAGTGAGTGCCGTGGTGTCAGCTTAGCTCACAGCAACCTCAAACTCCTGGGCTCAAGCAATCCTCCTGCCTCAGCCTCCCAAGTAGCTGGGACTACAGGCATGCGACACCATGCCCGGCTAATTTTTTCTATATATATTAGCTAGCTAATTAATTTCTTTCTATTTATAGTAGAGACGGGGTCTCGCTCTTTTTCAGGCTGGTTTCAAACTCCTGACCTTGAGTAATCTGCCTGCCTCGGCCTCCCAGAATGCTAGGATTACAGGCATAAGCCACCTTGCCCGGCCTGTTTTAGCATTTTTATAAGAATCTCATTTGTCTTTTAAAGTGCCCATGGAAATGATAACTTTAAATCTGCAAGGGATATTAAACTAGATTAAACCAGAAACTGAATAGATCATTTTCTTGACAGCAGTCTTTGAATGAAATGGCTAACGTTTAAATTAAACATGAATTGGCCCGTGGTTTAAAACCAGAAGGAAACCTACTTTGCAACATGATTTTGTATTTTTTTCCAGTCCTTTGGACTAATTTAATATTTTGTCCTTTGGTAAATAAGCAATATAATGTTGGAATCTTGTCATAGTATTTTATAACTGAGGACTTAGGAGATTATTTAGTTTGTCTACCTCAGTTTATAAAAGAAACCCAAGGAATCTTTGGAGGTGTGTGGCCTGACACAGAGTTTTGCTTTGGTTGGGAAAGCAAAGCATGGCTGTCTAGTCTTAGGACAGGACACAGGGCGAAGTTGGGTGCAGAGTATGAGTTAATACGACTACATGTTTGAGCTTAGATCATTTAAAATGACTTTTATGTGCTCCTTGTGATATCATCAGTGAAATATTACAAATACTGTACATTCCAAAAATATGTTCCATTAAATATTACGTGCCATAATATAATTTTAGAAATAATTCAAACACTGGATGTATTAAAATCAAATTCCTCATTTCCACCACACACACATTTGCATCAGCTGAAAGGGCCTGGAAGTCACGACAGCCCAGTAGCAAGGAGCACACCAAGGGCCCGGATCTTGGTTTCTAAGACTATTCTCCCGTAAAAGGCTCCAGGGCTCCTTGGAGAAATCCCTGATGCTAGGATCAGGACAGGAAATAATACAAGATGAACCTGCAGCATCTGGTAGTGCCAGAAAGTAAAAAAGAGTGATAAAAATGTAAAGCCATAAAAATGACAAAACCCCGCACAATGACAGGGAGATTTTAGAGGGATGCAGGAACCAGCAAAACCAGTTCCCAATGGCCAAAGCTGGAACATCTGAACAACCAAATAAAGAAAGCAGTATGAGATTATAACCCAAAGTGTAAAATATGCACCATGAGTCCCTGATGGTATAAATATTAATAAATGATTGACTAAATAAATAAACAACTGAGGGAGGAGAGACAGACCTCCCATGCAGAAGAATTCTAAATAACACACGTAGACACTGTGCCTTCGAGGAGGGGAGCACGACTCCCCGATTCGCACGTGTGGGCCAAGCACAGTGACCTCCTTCCCAGGAGAACCATGTGGAAGGGAAACAGCAACTTCGCAGTGCAGAGAGCTGGCAAAGACTCCCTCAGTCAAGGTCAACCCCAACAGTCATAAGCAATGTGGATAACATGCACCCTTGATAGGCGGTGACAAAAATGGCACTTTACATTAGTGTTCTTAACCCCAGTTTAATCATGAGAAAAATATCAGAAAAATCTCAAATGAGGGACATTCTACAAAATACCTGACCAGGACTCCTCAAAGTTGTCAGTCAACAAACACAAGAAAAGACTGAGAAACTGTCACAGCTAAGAGAAGCCTAAGGAGAGATGACAACTAAGTGTGATGTGGGCTCCCGAGACAAAAAAGGACATCGAGTGAAAACTGAGGAAATCCGAGTGAAGTAACATATCAGTGTTGGTTCATTAGCTGCAGGAAATGCACCCTGCAGTGTCCGGTGCTAGTAATCGGAGAAGCTGGAAATGCTCTGTGGTTAGGTGTACAATGCTTCTGTACACCTGAAACTGCCCAGTGACAAAAAGCTCATTTAAAAAATATTATATCACTCTTATACGCAGTTGAGATCTTCCAGAACATTCTGTTTTTTAGTTTTGGGGTGTAAATTCTGTCTTTTGAAGCTATTTGTGAGAAAGAGGAGAATTAAATAATTCATTTTTTCAAAAGCTATTTAAAATCTCAGAAAAAATCTAAATAATAGTACTACAATAATTTTAAGCATTCTATTACAAATAACTTATAGTGAGTAGTGTTTTAAAAATATTTTCTATTTTGAGAAATTTTTTAGTCAGAATACTCTTTGTAGGTGGGTCTGTGCTACTTGTATTGGCCAAATTGACTGGCGATTTCTTTTACGAGGGATAGCAATGGAACCTCGTATTACAGAATATATTTATTTATGTAAAAGTTGTGCACCCATTGAAATTTTGTAAATGTCATGCTTTTGGTATCTTGGTTAAACCATTTAAAAATAATTTTGAACAAATTATTGTGAAAATAAATAACTTTTATAATGCAAATAATCAATTTCAATTTGTTTGTTTAGTAAACTCAGACTTCCTTATGTTAGAAATTGAGTTGTGTTCCCCCCCAAAATATGTTAAGTTTCTAGTCTCCTAGTGTCTCAGAATGTGACCTTATTAGGAAATACGGTCATTGCAGACGCAGTTAGTTAAAATGAGGAAGATTATACTGGAGCACGTGGCTGGGCCCTTAATTCAGTGTGACTGGTGTCCTTAATGAGATGACGGCCATGAGAAGACACTTGGACACAGAGCTCCGTGTGATGGCGAAGGCAGAGGTTGGACTGACCCATGTATAAGCCAGAGAATGCCAAGGATGGCCAGCACCCACGAGAAGCTAGAAAACGCAGGGAGGCATCCTTGTCCTGAGCCTGCAAAGAGAGCATGGCCCTGCCGTCACCTTGACTTTAGACTTCTAGCCTCCTTACTGTGAGGCAGTAAGTTTCTGTTGGTGAAAGCCATCCAGTTTGTGGAACTTTGTTATGGCAGCTATAGGAAATGAATACACAATATAGTGCCTTTTCCTAATGCAGAACCTATCTGTACTTCTCTGTATCCAAAGTATGAGAAAGTACTCACAGCACTCGCCTCTGTCTCTGTGGCTCAGAAGCAGTCACAGACAGTATGTACACACACGGGTGTAAACCCGATGTACTGTGTTCCAGGTGAAAAAAGTCTGACTCCATGGGCGTTGGCCTGGTCTGCATTTCTAACAAGCTCCTGGGATATGCTGATGCTGCTGGTCTGTGGAACATATTTTAAATAGCAAAAAATTAGAAGATAATAAGCAGTCAGTTCGGATTTATTTTTTTATTTTGTGTGTAATTTGCCGCCTAAATATTAATAACATTGGACCTTATAAAAAGTTACATAAAAAAGAAAGTTATACACATACATCCCTCTGTTTAAATATCTTCATCTCTAATAGAATGATATAAAATATATTTTTATAAATATTTATACATTTACAAGTATTTATTGGCATATATGCCAATAGAACTGCATAAGGAAAAAAGATACACATTTTATGCCAGTTTAATTTTAAATACTTTTAATTTTGTATTTTAAAAGTATTACTTCAATATGTTTAAAAGTCAACATCTTTTTCTACCATATACTTAATAAATTTGCAATTTTCTGTAACTACTTATATTTTCCACCAGCAATTCTCTCAGCAGTGAGGTAATAAAGGTAATTGTTCTTATTTTTGAAAATAGTACTGTTTTTATATATTGAAAAAGAGATTAATAGTGCCATCCGTTTAACTAAAATAAATGATAACTCAAAGAACTATGCAGTAAGCATTTTAAGCACCTAATATAATAACAGATTAAAACATAAAATAATGTCCCACAGTACCTACAAAAGACTGAAGATCAATTAACATGGCTTTTCAAGAATCAATCATATCAGAACAAATTATCTTTATGGTAAAATAGTAAAGTTACATGCAAATAGAAGCATACAATAAACATTTTCTATTATTTTAGTTTTTAATTGTACTGTTATTTTTTTTTATTGTTTTACATGATCTCTACTCATTTGTTAACAAGAATATAGGAACGAGAGACAAACATACCAACATGTACACACACACATATGCAAATCTATTATTTTAAAAGATATTATAAATTTAAAATTGATGAGGGTGCCAGATAGCAACTGTTTGGGTTAAATAAAAACAGGAAAGTTTTACAGATTGGATGACTGAGATACCAGTTTACTCAAGTTGTTCCAGGATAATGACCATGTATTACCTAAAGACTCCTTTGTTTTTAATCCCTCCAAGTATGTGATCCTCCGTATGACTGTCGTTACATATCACAGGAGTGAAGCATACATTTTAGACTGTGCTGTCCAGCATGACAGCCACAAACTACTGTGGCTCTTGCGCAATTGAAATGTGGCTGGACCAAACTGAGATGTGCTGTGAGTGTAAAATACACACTGGATTTTGAAAACTTAGTATAAAAAATGTAAAAATATCTCATTAGTAATTTTAAAATATTGAATACATGTTGAAATGGTAATAGTTTGGATGCATTGGATTAGATAAAGTAAATTATTAAATTAATTCACATTTCCTTTTACTTTTTTAATGTGCCTAATAAAACATTTAAAATTATGTATGTGGTTCACATTTCTATCATTATAGACATTACTTTCTCAGACCATTTTCCATCAGACATTTATCAACTAATTTTGTTGTTTGCATCAGTTCTCTTAACAGTTATTCATGTAGTATTTTGGGGATTATAAAATATCATAAGGCTAGGCACAGTGGCTCACTCTGGGAGGCTGAGAAGGGAGGATTGCTTGAGGCCAGGAGTTTGAGACAAGCCTGGGCAACGTAGTGAGAGCCCATCTCTACAAAAATTTAAAAATTAGCCAGATATGATGGAGTCTGCCTGTAGTCCCAGCAACTCAGGAGGCTGAGGCAGGAGACTCTCTTGAGCCCAGGAATTTGAGGGTGCAGTGAGCTGTGATCATGCCACTCATCTCTCCAAACAAACAAACAAATGAGCCAGGCATGGTGGTAGGAGCCTGTAGCCCCATCGAATGGCTGAGGTGGGAGGGCTGCATAAGCCCAGGAGTTTGAGGCTGCAGTGAGCTGTGATCAGGCCGCTGCATTCCAGACTGAGTGACACAGCAAGATCTCCTCATAAAAAAAAAAAAGAAAGAAAAAAATGAAGCTCAGCTATGCCATTCCCTTGCCTAAAACTCTTTGACTTTTCATCACCCATAAAACTAAGTACAAAGTTTGTAAACAGCTAAAACCTGTCTCTCTCTTTCAGCCACTTGGATATTCCTCAAATACTTTAACACACTGCAGTCCCCTCTTCCATCTCTTCTTACCTAGAAATCTCTGGCTTGTTACTTTGGTTGTCATATTAAACGTCACTTCCTTGTTTCAGTTAAATCAGTCTGTTTTGTATTCCTGTATTCCTATCTGATGGTTGTACCTTGAAATTAAAATTCAAGTGTATTAAAATTGTGGTTTTCTTGGTGGCCTATATGGGGTGCAAATGAGACATTGATTGTTTCCATTTAAAAGTTAACAGCCCTCTCCGCTTTCCATTCCTTGAAAACCTGCTGGGGTGGTCTGCCAGCAAAGCACTGGTGATCGCAGGTGAACAGGACGGCATCCCTTGCCTCAAAACATCCCCAGATGTGCACAGTGCACTGTCATGCTAATCAGAATGTGACAACTGCTTTGGTAGAAGTCACAAAATGTGTTACCATGGTGGAGAAAAAGGGACAATTTTCTTAAAATATGTAGTTATCTATAAACCTGAATGTTATCACTGTCCCAGGGGCTACAGATTAGAATTATAGTCTAAGTGCTTTCAGAAATAGAATTATTTACAAAGTCTTTGAATGTGCTTTAGCCATAGTAGGTACTGCCAGTGCACTCAGCTGGCTCACCTTTCAGAAAGCGTCAGTGCAGCTACCTGGCCCTAAGGGCACACAGAGAATCGATGCCACAGAAGCCAATTTGCTACATTTGGTTTCCGAGAAGAGGTGGGGAAAGACCTATGTTCAGGTTGGAAAGTTATTGACGAGAACACGGAAAGATTTACGTGAGGAAACACTTTCATATTCACTGCTCTTTTGTTTTCCTGGATTAGTTTTTTTTTTTTTTTTTGAGACAGTCTCACTTTGTTGCCCAGGCTAGAGTGAGTGCTGTGGCGTCAGCCTAGCTCACAGCAACCTCAATCTCCTGGGCTCAAGAGATCCTCGTGCCTCAGCCTCCTGAGTAGCTGGGACTACAGGCATGCGCCACCATGCCCGGCTAATTTTTTCTATATATATTAGTTGGCCAATTAATTTCTTTCTATTTATAGTTGAGACGGGGTCTTGCTCTTGCTCAGGCTGGCAAGTTTCGAACTCCTGACCTCGAGCAATCCGCCTGGCTCAGCCTCCCAGAGTGCTAGGATTACAGGCGTGAGCCCCCGTGCCCAGCCTGGATTAGTTTTAATTGTAAAATGCAGCTGTTCACCATCAGATGGGCGGGGAGCCTCCACCGTGCCGCACCCTGGGGCCCCGGCGAGCGCCCTCAGCCCGCACAGGCTCTCCCCGGGCCCAGACTCACCTGCGGGGAGACGACAAGTGCTCACCCACCCGTTATGCTCATATAATGTTTGAGGTACAGATGAGCCATTTTATAATAGAAACATTGTAAGTTTAAACGTGTAACTGCTTGCAAATATTGAGGCCCAAGCATTTTATTTAAGTTTAAGTTTTCTCTCCCTTTAAAAGAGTTGAATATACTCCTGATTGTTTTTTACAAATTGCTTTTTCTGGACGATGCATTTTTAGTGAGTACAGATAAAGTCTGAGATGCAGTTTGATTTTTAAATTTTATTTTATTTTAAGCACAGAGCCTTTTAAGTGGGAGAGTATCATGAGCTGATACGTTGTACGTTGCAATCTGCTTGCTCTGCCTTCTGCAGAGAAAAAAGGATTATAGGGAGAAGGCAGGTTAGAAAGCTGCTGCTGAAGTGGTCACAAAAGTTCGATAGCTTGGACCAGCCTTGTGTTAATGGATGGAGAAAGAAGTGCATAGGTCTGGATAATTTTGGAGCGTTGGATATAGTGGTGAGGGAAAGAGGAAGCCAAGTATAACTTCTTGATTTGGGGCCTGAGCAAGGAATCTAGAGTGATGGATGCCATTCACTGAGACTGAGAACATGGAAGAGAAATAGGTACAGGCAGAGGGGAAAACCAGATGTCCTATTCAGTGTGGGTACTTCTGGAAGGCCTGTAAGTTGCCTTGAGAGAGAAGTAGAGCAAGAAGTTAGCTCTACTGGAGTTCTGGAGCCCCAGGAACTGGTCAGGGCTGGAGATAAAGATTTGGGATCAGCTACATAAACTGCCCTGAATTCATGTGTTTAGTGCTTTATCAAGTGCATAATATTGTTATGATGCAAATTGTTAATGATGGAAATGCATTCAAGAAATTCTGAAGTTCTTTTTCTTTTCAGAAATATTCCCAAGAGATTCGAAGTTAAAAGACAAAGAAAAATTTATAAAGCATTTCACAGGCAAGTATAAAATTTATCAGTGATTACATTAAATAAAAAGATTGTGTGCAGATTACTATGTTAGACACTGAGGATACAATGACAATGTCTGTAGGAAACTCACAATCTGGTTGGGGAGCTGGACAAATGCTATTAACTTATATTAACTCTAATGTAAACCATATGTTTTTTTTAAGAGACAGGGTCTCACTCTGTTGCCCAGGCTGGAGTACAGTGGTGTCATCATAGCTCACTGCAGCCTCCCATTGCTGGGCTCAAGCCATCCTCCTGCCTCAGCCTCCAGAGTAACGGGAAATACAGGCTTGTGCCACCATACTTGACTAATTTTTAAATTTTTTGTAGAAATGAGATCTTGCTATGTTGTCCAGGCTGATCCTGAACTGGGCTCAAGCCATCCTCCTGCCTTAGCCTCCCAAAGTGCTAGGATTACAGACGTGAACCATTGCGCCCACTCCAGATCTTCACAAGTAATAAAGTATAAAGTTTTGGGCATACACAGGAAGTGACTAATGCAGCCAAGAACCACTAGGAAAGGCTTGTAGTGGACACAGATTTAAGTTGGGCTTTAAGGGATAAATAGGGGTTTCTCCACAAGGCATTCAGGTCAGAAGCCCATGGAGCAAGGCATAAAGGCTCGCGGTGTGGTTTGGGGAAGGACAGGTGGGTGGTGGGTTTAGGTAGGGATATATGTGACCACTGGGCACATACATGGCTGGAAAGGTAGGAAGGCGAAGTACTGTGGAAATCTTTTTTTTAAAAGATACTTTCTTTATAAAGATACTTCACACTAGTGTATTTAGGGGTTCTACTTTCACTCCTCAATAGAAGTTATGTATTTCTCAGATGCTTCTTCCCTCATCAGTTCATCTAGTTCTGAAGGGTTACTCAGTGTCATCTCCATCAGCCAACCATCTTCCTAACAAGCTTTGTTGACAAGTCCCAGATTTTCTGCAGAGCTTCATTAATTTCAGCTCCTTCTCCTGATAAGGGAGAATGGAGTTCACGAGCAGCTTGCACACTTTCCAAATCACCAAACTCACCTTGTTTGTTTGATTTTGTCCCAGCTTCAGGCCGACTACAGTAAACAACATCTCCCACAGCTTCCTGCGCAAATTGCTGATTCCCACGGTTCCTGCACCTTTTTCTGTTGTTATCCGTTCACGTTTACCTGAGTTCACGCACTGAGAGCAGAGCCGGTCCTCTCAGCCACCAGGGTCACTCCAGCGCCGTGTCCCCAGGGTACTGAGGGTTCGGGTCGCCGGGCTGTCTCTGCCACCAGCCCAGAGGGGTGGTGTGGAATCATAAATGGGATGCTGAGGCATTTAGATTGCTCAGGGGAGCAATAGAAGGTTTTGAACATGGAAGAGACAAACTTTCATATGCCACATCTAAGCACAGATGAAATGTTCTTATGACACTCTCTGGTTTTTTGTATCAAATTTGTGTGCCCCAAGTTCTAGCAAATCACTACATTATTTTGAACAGTCCCCACTCACCCCCATTTACTATTGCTATTGTCCCTCTGTTCCTAATCACTGTGGCTACCTTTTACTCTGTTGCATCTCAGCCTGTCACGTGGTAAAGATGTGGTTTTCCCATTTAATTAAATCCAAGGGCCATGTCTGTTCATCAACTTCAGAATGATGGCCCTGTGGTGAAGCGGAGACCCCAGGGAGGGCGCAGCAGCTGTGGAGTAACTCCAGGCAGCTGTGAGCAGCAGGACTGTGGACTCCCTACCTCGGGCACTTTCGTGAAAGGCAGACTCAGAAGGGAGGGGTGAAAGCTTGGATGGGGACCCTGGATTTATGGAGAGAAAGAAGGAACTCTCATGCCCTGCACACGTTATAATAGTCCTTGACACTAATAAGACATAAATTACTATCAATAGAAAATGGAATAAATGTCTTCGAACATAAACATTAATTCCTATTAAATAAAAAAACTAGGAAACAAAAAGTAGAAACGAAGGGTACTCATTTTTTATTTTTCACATCCACTTTGCTCTCGGTAGATTTTTTTCTGTCTAGAGTTTTTCCCCCCTAATTATTCTAGAGAGTTCTACTGACGGTGAAGATTCCATTATGTGAGATGTTGAGAATGTGGAATGAATTTAGATAATGTTTCACAGACCACAATAATTTTTGTTACCTCCCACACAGCTGAGTGAAGGAAACGCTCTCAGGCAAGTTCTTTTAAGGGTGTGGAAGGGTGTAAGCCACAGTTATATTATCTCTGTCCATAAAGTGCTAGCAAATTTGTTTGGAAAACATGCCCATGTTTATGGTAAGCATTCTTTTCCTGTCCACTAGGGCCAGTCACATTTTCAGCTGAATGTAGCAAACATTTCCATCGACTCTATTACAATACCAGGGATTGCTCAATACCCGCCTGTAAGTAGCTTTGGCAGTTTTTTTTTTTAATTTATTCAACAATAAATGCATGTATTTTAAACTTGAGTTGTCTGCAGGTGGGAATTAATAGACTAAACATTGTATAAGATGTTATTAATGACACTGACAGCATCTGAGGTTTGTGCATGTTGTTGAGACTCTGAGGAGTGAACCCACATTCTAGTTGGGAAAATATCCAAATCCGAAAACAGCCAGATTTCTTTAAAGACCAAAATGTTTGTCAAGATTTAAACTTTTTATTATTAGCATTCCTTAGCATAAATAAAGTGCTCTCTCATGTAAATGAAAAAAAATAAGAGGACTATGAAGTATAAGTCAAAATTTCCTTCTAAGTTATTTTAAAGTAAATATTTTTTGTATCACATAATTTATACAATGCATGCTGGATGTCTGAGTAATGATAGCGTGTATTTCAAAGGTTGCTCTAGTGAATTCTTTTGGATACTTAAGTTTCTGGAGTTAATAATAATTCAGAACATAATATTTAAGTGCTATCATTTAAAGTGCTCAAATTATGATTATGTGTGGTAACACAGTTTGTTGTTTTTAAATTCTTTTCTAAGCTCCAACTTTCCTTTTAAAGAAAATCAATGCTAAGAATTTTCTTTCCTTTTAACTTGCTCATCTTGAGGAATATTTAATTTTATTCAGGGTGTTGAGTCAGATTTGTTATACTTTTTTAAACAACTTGCATTTAATGACTAGGGAAAAGTAGCCACATTATATTCAAGGCAAAATGACTAACTGTAGCACAGCATGGTGGAGAAAGTGCAAGTTTTGGGATCAAACTGTTTTCTAGTTATGAGATAATTAACATTGTGAGACTCTTTTCTCATCTTTAAAATGAATATTTTAATAGCCCCTTCCTGATTGCGTTATTAGAATTGATTGATAAAAAATATGTTAAGCACTTGTTATATTAGGTGCTTATTAAAATGTAGCTATCATTATATGTGTTAGAGACAATAATTAACATGATTCTTTTCACATTTGTAGGCACTATCTACACAATTTACCTTTAAATGTTTTTCCTAGATTACAAAAGATGTGCTAGATTGCTAACAAGATTATCGGTGAGTCCACTGTGCTCACAGACCTAGCTAGAAAACCTATCCTGTGAGTACCTATTTTTCTTATACTACTTAATAGTTTAATTTAATTTTTTTTACATTTTTTATTTTTCTTTTTAGTTGACATAGAATAATTGTACATATTTATGGGGGTGTGACTTTGCAATACTTGTATATCTTAAACATTTATCATTTCTTTGTGTTGTAAATATTAAAAATCCTCTTTGAGCTTTATGAAAATATACAATAAATTATAGTTAAACATATTCACCCTACAGTGTTGAACTCACTCTACCATAACTTATTCCTCCTATCTAGCTGTAATTTGTATCTGTTAACCAACTTCTCCCCATCCTTCCCTCTCTCCTTCCCTTCCCAGCTTCTAATACCCACAATTCTACTGCCTATTTCCATGAGCTCAAATTTTTTAAGCTCCTACTTACAGGTGATGATATGTTGTAGTTATCTTTCTGTGCTTATTTCACTTAACATAATGTTTTCCAGACTCACCCATGTTGCCTTGAGTGACAAAATTTCATTTTTTTCTATGACTGAATAGTATTACATTGTGTGTATATATATGTGTGTGTGTGTGTGTGTGTATGTATACACCACATTTTCTTTATCCATTCACCTGTTGATAAACATTTAGGTTGTTCTATGTCTTGGCTTTTGTGAATAGTGTTGTTATATACATGAGGGTGCAGGTATCCCTTTGATATGCTGATTTCCTTTTTTTGGACAAATACCCAGTAGTGGGATTTTGGGGTCATATGGTAGTTCTATTTTTAGTTTTCTGAGGAACCTCTATACTATTATTTAAAGTGGCTGTACTAATTTACATTCCCACTAACAATGTGTGAGCGTTCCCAGAGGGTTTGCTTTTCTCAGCATTCTCACCAGCATTTGTTATTTTTGTCTTTTTGGGAATAGCCATTCTCACTGGGATGAGATGATATCTCATTGTGGTTATTATTTGGATTTCCCTGATGATTAGTGATGTTGAGCATTTTTTTTTTCATATATCTGTTGGCCATTTGTAGGTCTTCTGTTGAGAAATGTCTATTTAGATCCTTTGCCCACTTTTAAATCAGATTTTTTTTTTTTTTGCTGTTGAGTTGTTTTAGTTCCTTGTATATTCTAGACCAGGCATCCTCAAACTGCGGCCTGCCAAGGACATTTACCCCGCCCACTGAGTGTTTTTGCCACCACTGCCTGTCCTGTTTAGCAGCTGACTTGTCGTGGGCCCACGGTGCACATGTGTGGAATGTATGCCGCATTCTCCAATGGCCCTCCAACGGTCTGAGGGATAGTGAACTGGCCCCCTGTTTAAAAAGTTTGAGGACCCCTGTTCTAGACATTAGTTCCTGTCAGATGAATAGTTTGTAAATATTTTCTCTCATTCTATAGGTTGTCTCTTCAACTTTGTCAATGGTCTAATTTACTTAAGAAAACGAACAATGTAAGAAGCCAGGAAGCTAATCTTAATACCTAGTGAATTTAATCTGTGGGTTTTTCACTAAGTGTTAAAACTTGGTCTAAATACACAGACTGTTTTGTCCAATTAATTTAAAATGTCAACAGTGATTGAATTAAGTAAGATAAACAGCTTTTTTGGCAACCTTACCAGCCCAGAGTGATTTTAAAAAAAATCTTTCAACATTTGGTGTTATTTTATGATTGTGCAGAAACATTATGCAGATAGACAATAGATGAACAAAACTATTTACAAGTCTATCTTTTTTTTAACTGGTCAAACAATAATAAAAGTGAAATAATAAAAGTGTAATAAAAGTGAAACTGGTCTTAAAACTTTGCTTTACACAATGTAGGTAAGAACACAGAGAAAGTACTAGAAAAATAGAAGATAAAGCAAAGAATAAAAATATAGAATAAACATGAAATCATCATCTGCTCTAGCCTATTACTTTACATTTAAATGATCAGAATTTTCATTCTGGTTAAATTCCCCTTGGAGCCCTAGGGCAATAATGTATTGGTACAATCCTAAGTAAATTTAATGTAAATTGTAACATTTATTTACAAAGGTAGAATCTACACAACATATTGAAAGATATCCATTTCTTTGCAAATATTTTTCTGATCAGTAGTTCTTTCCCACTGTAGTACAAAGTCAATTATTTTTTGGGGCTGGCCTTTCAGTACCATGGACAAGTACCTACAAGGAAAATAGTTCCTCAGGTTATGAAGGTGGGAATGAAAGTCATGGAGTACCTGTAGTTTAGAAGTACCCATAAATATTTTGAACTAACCAGTAGAACTCAACCTATCCCAAATAACTGCATGGAGGTTTAGTTAAACCATCTCCCAGGTTTGTTGTGACAGTTCCTGAGACAATCCTGACCTATTGCTGTTACTAATTTTATTCTTATTTTAAAAGCTATTATTACAAATTAATGATAATAATTAGGACTATTAATTCTGCATATCTACAGCTACTAAATTTAAAAATTTTCTTTTTTTTGATAAAGAAAATGGACTAAATCCATTTCTGTTGCAAGATACCTGAATCAATTACTCTCAACTTGTCTCAAAGTTTTTGAATAATGCAAAACATGAATAAATCAAGAAAATTCATTTGGCTATTGAAATGACTTGCATCAAGTCATATTTATCTCTTGCTTTGTTTTTAACATATTCTACGTAAATGAGTGAATTTACATAAAGTTCAAAAATAACATAATACTAGAAAAGTTCTCCCCAAACAAGTACTGTATTATAATTTAAAATAATATACATACACTTAACAATGTACACGTTCTTCTGGGACTGACTCCATAGAAGACAAAGCTAATCACTATAACTTTTTAAAACTGTAGACTTTAGAAAGTTAGTGATTTCCTCTGTATGATACTGTGACAGTATCTGTTTCATCTATTTCTTTTTTCCTTTTTTTTTTTTTTTTTTTTGAGACAGAGTCTTGCTCTGTTGCCCAGGCTAGAGTGCCATGGCATCAGCCTAGCTCACAGCAACCTCAAACTCCTGGGCTCAAGCGATCCTTCTGTCTCAGCCTCCTGAGTAACTGGGACTACAGGCATGTGCCACCATGCCCGGCTAATTTTTTCTATACATATTTTTAGTGGGCCAATTAATTTCTTTCTATTTTTAGTAGAAACAGGGTCTCACTCTTGCTCAGGCTGGTCTTGAACTCCTGACCTTGGGCAATCCTCCTGCCTCGGCCTCCCAGAGTGTTATGATTACAGGCATGAGCCACCGCGCCTGGCCAGTATCTGTTTCTAATCGTTTATTTAACAAAACATTACAATCACAATATTATAGATAAATCGTAGCGATATTTTATTAGTTATTTAGGTGATAGCAATTTCATTTTCTGGAGTGTGTCTATATGTCATAAAACTTTAAAGGAGAAAATCATCATTTAAAATCTTTAAAAGTATGGATCAGCTGTCCTCCTTTTCCACACACAATAGCCAGCATTCTTAGGATTAGACTGTAAATTAAGGGTCCACAGATTCTTTAAGTAGAAAACTAAAATAAAATATAACTGTTACAACTATATGCATTTTAAAGTATGCTAACAACCAGGTCATAAATGATGTATTTCTTCTTTTTCCCCCACAGGCATTTCTTAAGAATGTATTAATTTAATTTGAAGAAAAAAGTACCTGGAATTATACTAAATGTAAAAAGAGATGAAATTTGTAATTTTATAGATATTATAATGAGTAAAATGAAAGACTTCCCGGAAATAACTAATTAGCTGTATCCTATCATAGAATGGAGTCTTTTGGTTTACCTTTGTGTATATACTAATATATAATTTTTTAAAACAGAATTTAAATCACATATTACAAATTGAATATTAAAAATGCTATTCTACTTTATTTTTGCTAGATATATTATTTTCTTATATTGTTAACATTCTGCACTAAAGATTTAATTATGTAAGTTATACCTTAGAGTGCTAGTGAGAAATGATTGTTTCATATATGATTTTTAGTAACGTGTTTGTCAAATAGTCATATATGAAGGTAAATTTTATAGTTCTTATTTATAATATTTAAATACATTTATTTGGAATGTGTTGTCTTTACTTGCATTAATTTGAAATGTGAATTTTATTAAAACTGAAATATGAAAAAATGTGTTTTTTTAAATTAAAGATATTTGTAGTAGTATTGAAGTATGATTACTATGTACATAGATGTGCATAAATATGTACCTTTTGAATTGATAACTAAGATCCTGGGACAATTTCTGTATTTTTAAGTTAGAACATACTGTATTGCTGTCTTAAATAAAAAGATGTCCAGTTATTCTCAGACTGGAGAGCTGTATGTCAGGGAGTGAGAAGAATGTACAGTTTGCCTGGATGCTCTGTTTAGACTGTAACAAAATAGTCTGATACATTCAAGTAGTGTCATTTAAATACAATAATGAAAAAATCAGAAACCTACAACAGAACAGTGGAAAATGCCTATCCTTTTAAAGAGTAGACAAAGCATGAGTTGCTCAAAAATGCATACACAGAACCATTGTTGACTTTTTATCACTTTTCAACTGTTTGTATTGGGGTCATGAAGACATATTTATTATTAATAATATCTCTGTACCATATGAAAGACATCAATTTCTCAGCACTTTTGGTCTCTTCCATAACTAAGTATATTGTGTCTATTTGTGTGCGCAAACATATACATTCATCATAAAAAGCCCTCAAAAATGCCCTTTGGCTTCAGGGATATAATGAAGATATATTCTTAATTTTTAGTTTTAGTTTCTTTGATCTATAGGCAAAGATTTACAAATAATTATGTTTAAAAATATGGGAAAAAAGGAAAATTCTGCAATAATGCTATATAATAAAGAATGAAAAACTATGTTTTTATTTAGTTATAATTGTTACAATAATTATAATACTTTACTACATCTGGAAAAATCAAGGAGTTTTGATTGTAACTATGTAGAGAGTTGGCAGTTATTTATATAAAAGTAAAGAGGCTATTAAATGATGACAAGTAAGAACTTATTGGTGGAAGGTGTTGTGGCTCACATCTGTAATCCCAGCACTCTGGGAGGCTGAGGCAGGAGGATAGTTTGAGGTCAGAAGTTTGAGACCAGCCCGAGTAAGAGCAATACCCTGTCTCTACTAAAAACAGAAAAAATTAGCCAGGTGTGCGCCTGTAGTCCCAGCTACTTGGGAGGCTGAGGCAGGAGAATCACTTACGCCCAGGAGTTTGAGGTTGCTGTGAGCTAGGCTGACGCCACAGTGCTCTAGCCCAGGTGATAGAGTGAGACTCTGTCTCAAAAAAACAAGACAAAACAAAATAAAAAAAGAATTTATTGGTGAGACATATTTGGCTGAAACACAGAAAATAGCCTAAAAGGGCTTCATGGTTAGTATAGTTTCAATAAGATAAATTATTTCAGATGCAATTCTATGAAACTAGATTTTAAACATTTTGTAGATGAATAATGTGCCTCAGAAATGTGTCTATGCTGTATGTTTCTTAAAAAATCCACACAGATTGATTAAAAGTTTCTCCAATTAGAATAAGTTTATTTTACTACATGATACTCATTTTCTCATTGTATTAACATCAATTTAGAGAGGTTGAGACTGTAAGAACAGAGGGATTTTTTATTTGTTTCTATAAAGATTTTCTCGCATGGGGAAATAAGTGATTGAAAGGTGAGTAGGGTGAAATATTCATGAATATTCAAAGTAACACCCACACATCAGAGAAGTGATCTCATTGTCTAAGCAGCAAGTCAGGAGGTTAACAGTGTTTTCTCCAGAATATTTAGAGCTACGTCAACTGAGCGAGCTCTTCTCAACGAGGCACTTAAGGGATTTAGGAAGACAACCCAGTTAAGCTCGGAACTGCTTGTATAATTAACTAACCTTCCAACTTCACTTTTTATTGTACATCTTTTCCTTTGAAAGGCAAGATGCAGTTACTAAAGTTAGCTCTTCAGAACTCCTAGAAGACAGGAAGTGTGCCTGAATTTTTTGGCAGTGGGGAGAGGAGGTGTATGTGACATCACTTTCTACATGTTAAAAACAATAATTGATTGGAAAATCTAACCCTATCTAAAGTAGTCTTCTTCCACATTTCCTTGCTTTCTTTGCTTCATATCATTTATCAGTTTATGCAATAATAATATTTGATTCTTTCTTACTCACAGTTAGTAAAGCCTACAAGAGGAGTGACTGTCTTCTGAAGTATTTCTTGAGCCTAGAACAGTGCCTGGCTCATAGTAGGTGCTTTATGCAATAAAAGAATAAACAATTATCTCATAATCCAATGAATGAGATTAAAGAATACATTTTAACTCATAAGAAAAAGCAGACAATGACTTATGAAACACTGTTGCATAGTTGCCTCCTTACTCATTAAAGCTCTTTTGTGTTTTATAAAAACACTGTTTACCTATTAGGACAAGATTGTCCCCTTCAATTTTCCCCCTGTAACTGCTTCAATTTTTCCAGCTCATAGACGCAAAGGATACACCTGTAGTAAAACTGCCGGAGCCATTTAACCTTGGAGGTGGAAACTCAATGCCTGTGGGGCCAGGCGATTAACATAAACAATTTGAATGGGCTGCAGGGACTGTACTCACAGCGTGGTGGTGGGATGGCAGGGGTTAGGTTTCCGGCTCTGGCAGCAAAGACCAGAATTGGAATGATTCCCCGCTGAGAGTGAATGGAACACACAGACACACACATATGTACGCATGTATATGTGTGTGTGTATATATATTTGTAGATATATAATCTATATATATAATATAATATATAATCTATATATAATATATTATTTTATATTATCCATGCTTTATTTTTCTCAGGAAAGAATCTATGGCTTCCATTAAATGTGTAGAAATGTCCATGACCCTTGGCAGGTGCAGACCCACTGATGTAACTGACTGGAGCCTGAGAGCCAATGTATAATGAGAGATGCAAAATGACCTCAAGGAGGGTCCCGAGGAGCCTTCGGAGGGTGCAGATGTTGATGGTGCCGCAACTGCAGTGAATTTGGGCAAAGGTTGTAGGTTAGTGGGTTGTGGGATTAAGTGGGGGTATGATAGCAGAGGCGATGACTGTAGAGGGCTGTTGAAGTTGGAACTGCCTGGACATGGCGAGAGAGAAGGCAGAGTCTGAGTAGAGTTCCAGCCCAAGGGAGTTTGGTAAGACTGTTGGTCCTGATTAAATGTTAATGAGGGAGGTGCACATTAGCAGAGCAGGCTTATTGTAGGTGTTTGAGTAAAGCAAAAAGTTAACACATTTGTCATATGAATTTTATCGGGTAAGTTGTTTGAATTAATAAATGATCACAAATTATATGACCTTGGGCAAGTTACCAAACCTCTGTGCCTTCAGTTTTTCAGTATGGGGATGAAAGCAGTTCTTGCCTCACAGAGAAATAGACCATTAATATTAAAGTGTTCGGAAAGGTGCCAGGACACAGTGAGTTCACAAATTGTTAAATAAATCAGTGAAACGACAGGCCTGATGTCCAGTGCACATGGCACCTGCCATACGGCCTCGGGTGAAGCTTGTCCTCAGTGATCTAGGTCCCAGATTTGCCCTTCTCCAGGACTGCACTGCCGACACAGGTGCCTCCACCAGACTGTGGGCACAGCGCTGGAATGCTGCGTGACTACAGTTGGCTGTACTCTTGTTGCAAGACCTTTGTGCTCCTTAATTATCTGCTGAAGACTGAGCTATGAACTTGCTTTTGAATTTGTTGCTGTTAAGGATAACTTTATGTAGAAAGCTATGTGCAAACAATGGATCGGTGGAGCAGCTCTACCATTTTTCTTTGGAAAAAGCAAATAATATACTTTGTTTCAAATGGTTGTCTAGACCAAAAAAGACCAGTTAGGAAACCCAAAAAGGCTTTTCACAGAACACATAGATCAGCAGAACGAGTTACTGTCATGCCTGGTGCTGTTAGACTCAGCAGAGTAGGGGCAGATCTGTGCATTTCCTAAGCCAACCTTGAACCGAAAGCTTCAGATGCTTGGAGGACTGCTTCTAAAAGTTGTGTTTTGGTTGATAATTAAATGTTCCACTCCAGAAAATAAAAGTAAACTTCCCTTAGAATCCATTAGAGGTTTGTCTTTAAAAATCAGTTTAATCTTAACAAACATTTATTGATTTTTCTTCGTGACTTCAGAGTGTTTTAGGTAACCCACCACTCCACCTGAGTCTGATCCATGTTTCCTAGGACAGACGTTTACTTTCTCTGGGATGGTTTCTGATTCTTTCTCTCCTCTTGTTAGTCTCTGCCATTGTTAGTCTCTGCCATAGATTGAAGGTTATGTGGCAGATAAATCTGGTATAAGTATATTGCCTATTCTTCAACAAAAATAATTACAGCCTAAATAAATAAATAACAAGAATAAAAATCCTTGAAAATTAATTTGAAGATGTGAAGGAACATTTTTTCATTATGAATTTCCCATTGGTAATATATTCTATTATGGAACAACCTATATTTTATTTTGTCTAATCTTATTAATAAAATATAGGAACTTCTCTATAGATTCTATACTTCAAAACTTATTTTTAATTCTTTGTTATTAAACAAATGTAAATATACTTCAGAACAATCTAGAAAGCAGAAAAACCAAGAAATTATGTATAATTCTTTTGCCCAACACAATCATTCTGAGAACTTATTTGTATTTTTTCTTCATTTTTCACATAATTGTATTCTGCTTTACTTTATTATACCATAACATTTTATTTGATTTTAATATAGCTTTTCTAGCCACATTAGAATTGTGCCCTATTTTACTTTAAAATATTTTTTGTGTATGTAAGTTATTTTCAAAATTTTACGTAAAAAGAATTCTGTGATGAACACCTTCAGAATTTAAAAAGCATTGTTTCAGTTATAACACATCCACACTGGACAGAAGAGACAATGGCTTTGCACATTGGCAGTGACATTTGGGAAAAGAGGGGATATTTGGTAGAGACCAAATAACTCATTTGATTTACTTGTATTAATTGAACATTTGAGAAAGAATCAATTATTACTTGTGTAATTTCAAAATGTCATCTGTGCTTTCCAGGACCAGATAGTATCTTCATTTTTAATCTATAAAAGTATAACATACTGACAGGAACGCACACATGGCACGATTTTACTTTCTGCACTGTGAGCACCCCTGGGTTGTCACCACTCCAACCAGGAACAGGATGTGATCAGAATCCCAGAAGCCACCTTGTCCTCCAAACCAGTCATGGCCTCAGGCCCAGAGCAAGCTCCCTGCTGACTTCTAACACCATAGATTAGCTTTGTCTCATTTTGAACTTCATGTATATGGAATCACTCTGAATATCCTGTTTTGTGTCCCTTCCTTTGCTCATCAGTGTGCTTATGAGCTCTATCTCCTGCATGGCATGTTGTCATTACCATTTACAAGTTGCTGACTCGGATGGATGGAAAGGAGGATGTTCTTAGATTGAACATTTCCCCACTTACATCTTTTGCCAGTTCTCTTTTTATGTACTTTTTAGGGAGTCTATACACTGATGTTACACATATTTTTTATGGAAAAGATTGGTATCTGGACACCTGCAAGTAGCCCAAAGGAAGCAGTATGGAACAGTGGTTAACAATAGTGGCTTGTGAAGTTAGATCTGAGTTATGCCACTTTCCAGCTAGGTACCTAAGCAGCCTATTTATCCTCCCTAGACTCCAGTTTTATAGTCTGTAAATGGAATAGTAACCTTTAACTCATGTCTATAAACTACTTAGGCCAGTGCTGGGCATGGGCACATGTGAGCACCCACAGAGAGCAGCTCTCATTATGATGTCATGGGCTTACACACTGCTAAAGAAAAAAGCTTGGAAGAGTGTCCAAATCAGCCTCAAACTCATTTTAATAATTAGTTTATGCCTTTTACTCCTAAAACTATAATAGAGAATACTCTTTTTTATTAAATAGAAACAGCTATCCATTTAAAATTAAACATAAACTTAATAGTGGTGTGGTTTGCTTTTCATGGATTGGAGAAAATTCAGCTGAAAACATTTCTGCCCCCTAGTGGATGCTAATGCCAAAACGCATAAAGCAATTTCTAGTTTTGTAGCAAATTAACTCACATAATAAATGTTTACTACCCCCAACAGACATGCCCCCCCAACGCCTTCCGAACAACCTTATGCCTGCCCCCCAGGCCTGAGAAACACACCCCAGCAGCCATACCCCCAGGCTGGCCCAGCAACTGTGCACCCTTTGCCCCCAGCCCAGGTAACAGCCTTGTGGCCCCAACCCCAGCAAGCCAGACCCCAAGTTGGCTGATATTGTGTGCACCCATGTTTCTCTGACCTGAGAAACAGCCACACAAGTGCACCCTGATAAAACCACACCGACACCGCCACAAACTCTTTTAACCTAGGCCACTGAGATAATCAGAAACATCACTAGCACAGATTGTAGCTGAAATAACTACATAGAGACTGCAATATTATATCCACCTAGAACCAAAGCCAATGCACCCCACTGAAATGACACCCTGAGACACATCTGTACAAATATCATTACCTACAAAGCTACTCTATGAAATGGGAGAGGTGACTGCTCCACGAGATGCACAAAAATCAACATAGGGACACATCAAACATGCAAAAGCAAGAAAACATGACACCTCTAAAGGAACACAATAATTCTCCAGTAAAAGACATCAATCATAAGAAAATATACAAAATGCCAGAAAAAGAATTCACAAAACAATCTTAAGGAAACTCAGTGAGATACGAAATAATACAGATAGACAGTTCAAAGAAATTAGGAAAACAATTCATGATTTGATGCAAAATTCAACAAAGAGATAGATATCTAAAAAAAAAACCAAACAAACAGAAATCCTAGAGCTTAAGAATTCAATGAATGAGAAATAAAAAATACAATTGAAAGAATCAATAATGGACTAGACCAAATAGAAGAAAGAATCTCTGAACTTGAAGACAGATCTTTTGAAATAACATGGTAGAGAAAGAAAAAGAAAGAAAGAAAGAAAGGAAGGAAGGAAGGAAGGAAGGAAGGAAGAAAGAAAGAAAGAAAGAAAGAAAGAAAGAAAGAAAGAAAGAAAGAAAGAAAACAAGCCTAGACAGGATTTATGGAACATCATTAAGAGAACAATTATTTGCATTATAGGCATTTCAGAAGGAGAAGAGAAGGGAAAAGGTGTAGAAAACACATTTAATAAAACAATAGCTAAAATCTTCCCAAGTCTTGGGAGAGGGATGGACATCTAGATCCAGGAAGCTCATGGAACCCAAACTAGATTCAACCAAAAAAGTCCCCTTCAATGCACATTTATAGTCAAATTGTCCAAAGTCAGAGACAAAGAAAGAATTCTAAAAACAGCAAGAAAAAATGTCAAGTCATATGCAAGAGAATCTCCACTAGAGTAAAAGTGGACTTCTCAGCAGAAACTTTATAGGCCAGGAGAGAATGGGATGATATATTCAAGTACTCCAATTAAAATAAACTGCCAGCAAGAATATTATACCCAGCAAAGTTATCCTTCAGAAATGAAGGAGAAATAAAATCACAGATAACCAAAAGCTAGGAAATTCATCACCATTAGTCCAGCTTTACAAGAAATGCTTAAGAAAGTCTTATAATAAGCACCATTATGAAACCATGGGAGATGATAAAACTCACTGGTAGAGCTAATACACAAAGGAAAAAGAGAAAAGAATCAAATTTTATCACAATAGAAAACCACCCAACTAGAGAGGAAGTAAGAAACAAAGGATGTATAAAACAACCAGAAGACAAGCAATAAAATAAAAGGAGTAAGTCCTCACCTATTAATAATAATGTTGAATGTAAACAGATTAAATTCCCCATTAAAAATATATAAACTGACTACATGGATTTTAAAAAAAGACCCAACTATATGCTGCCTAAAAAACTTACCTCACTTGTAAAGACACACATAGACTGAAATTGAAGGGATGGAAAGATATTCCATGCAATGAAAACCAAAAGCAAGTATGAGTAGCTATGCTTATATTAGATAATATAGACTTCAAGTCTAAAACAGTAAAAAGAGACAAAGAAGCATATTATATAATAATAAAGGGATCAATTCTATAAGAAAATATAATAATTGTACATATATATTTACCCAACACTGGAGTACCCAAATATATAATGCAAATATTATTAAACTTAAAGGGAGAGATAGATCTCAGTACAATAATAGTTGGGGACTTCAGCATCTCATTATCAGCATTGGACAGATCACGTAGACAGAAAGTGAACAAAAAAACCATTGGATTTACACTGCACCATAAACAAAATAGACCTAACAGACATTTACAGGACACTTCACCCAATAGCTTAAAAATACACATTTTCTTCATTAGACTTGAAACATTCTCCAGGATTGACCATATGTTAGAATACAAAATAAATTTCAAAACATTTTTTAAAATTGAAATCATATGGAGTAACTTATCTGACCACAATGAGATAAAAGTAGACATCAATAACAAGAGGAACATTCAAAACTATGCAAATTACATGAAAATTAAATAACATGCTTCTGAAGAATCAAGAGGTGAAGGGAAAAAAATTCATTGAAACAAATGAAAACAGAAACACGAGATACCAAAACCTATAGCACATAGCAAAAACAGTATTAAGAGGCAAGTTTACAGAAATAAATGCCTACATCAAAACATAGACTACTCATGAGGCTGAAGCAGGAGGATTACTTAAACCATGAGTTTGAGGTTACAAGTGAGCTATGATCATGCCACTGCACTCCAGTCTGGGAAATAGAGTGAGACCTTATCTCTAAAACACACACACACACATACATGTGTAATATATGTGTGTATATACAAGGGCTATCCAGAAAGTATGCAGCTGTTGTTAATATAATAAATGTCTCCATTTGGCTGGTTACTTTCCAGACAGCCCTTGTATACACACATATAAAAGAAAAAAAAGCAGAAAGATAAAAAGTCTAACAATGCACCCCTAAGAACTAGAAAAGCAAGAACAAGCCAAATCCAAAATTAGTAGAAGGAAGGAAATACTAACGATCAGGAAGGAAATACTAAAGAAAATTACAAAAGATCAACGAAATGAAATGTTGGTTTTGTGAAATGATAAACAAAATTGACAAACAGTTCACTAGACTAACTAAGAAGAGAGAAGACCCAAATACATAAAATCAGAAACAAACTAAAAAAGATGTCCACAATGGATACCACAGAAATACAAAGGATTATTAGAGACTACTGTAAATAGCTATACACCAATAAATTAAAAAACCTAGAGGAAATGGATAAATTTCTGGACATATGCAACCTACCAAAGTAGAACCAAGAAGAAATAAAAAGCCAATAATAACACTGATAACAAGTAACAAGATTGAATCAGTAATAAAAAGTCTCCCAATAAAGGAAATCCAGATTGGATGGATTCACCACTGAATTCTACCAAACCTTTAAAGAAGAATTAATATGAATTCTTCTCTAAGTATTCCAAAAATTGAAGCAGAAGGAACTCTTTTTAACTCATTCTACAAGGCCAGCATAACCCTGGTTTTAAAACCAGACAAGGATGCAACATAAAAAGGGAACTACAGGCCAATATCCCAGATGAATAGAGATGCGAAAATCCTCAACTAACTGCTAGAAAACTGAATCCAACAATACACCTAAAAGGTAATAAGCCATCAGGATCGAGTGAGATTTATCCCAGGAATGCAAGGATAATTCAACACAGGCAAATCAGTAGATGTGATATATCACATCAAGAAAATAAAGGACAAAAACCATAAGATCATCTCAATAAATGCAGAAAAAGCATTTGATAAAATCGAACATCACTTCATGATAAAAATCTTCAATAAATGAGGTATAGAAGAAAAATGCCCCAACACAGTAATATAACAAACCCACAGCTAACATTATAGTGAACAATTGTATAAACTAGAACAAAACAAGGATGTCCACTGTCACTATTCTTATTCTACATAGTACTGGAAGTCCTAGCCAAAGTAAACAGGCAAGAGAAAGAAATAAGGGACATCCAAATTGGAAAGGAGGAAGTCAAATAGTCTTTGTTTGCAGAGATATGATCTTATAAATATAAAAACATATAGACTCTACCAAAAAAACCTCTGAGAACTGATAAACAAATTCACTAAGGTTGCAGCATACAAAATCAATGGACAAAAATTGCTAGCTTTTAAAAACACAATGAGCTGGCTGAAAAAGAAATTAAGTCAATGCTGTTTATAGTAGGTATCAAAAAAGATAAAATACCTAGGAATAAATAAACCAAGAAGGTGAAAGACCTCTACAAGAAAACTATAAAATATTGGTGAAAGAAATTGAGGATACAAACAAATGGAAAGATACTTCATGCTCATGTATTAGAAGAATGAATATTATTAAAATGTCCATACTACCCAAAGCAATCTTAGATTCAATGCAATCTGTATCAAAATAACAATGACATTATTTACAGAAATGGAAAGAAAAATCTTAAAATTTGTATGGAACCACAAATGACCCTTAATAGCCAAAGCAATTCTGAGCAAAAAGAACAAAGCTGGAGGCATCACAGCATCAGACTTCAAACTATACTACAAAGCTGTGGTAACCAAAACAGCTTTGTCCTTTCATACAAACAGACAAATAGACCAATGGAACAGAATACAGAGCCAAGTAATTAATCCACATACCTACAGCCAACTGATTTTTGACAAAGGTGCTAAGAACACTCACTGGGGAAAGGACAGTTTCTTCAGTAGATCATGCTGGGGAAACTGAATATGCAGAAGAATAAAACTAGACTCCCACATCTCACCCTATACAAAAATCAACTCAAAATGAATCAAAGGCCTACATGTAAGACCTAAAACTACAAAACTACTAGAAAAGGGGGAAAATGCTTCAAGATATTGGTCCAGTAAAAGATTTTATGAATAAGATCACAAAAGTACAGGCAACAAAAAACAAAAATAAACAAACGGGATTGTATCAAACTACAAAGCTCTACACAACAGAGGAAACAACAGAGTGAACAGACAACCTACAGAATGGGAGAAAATATCTGCTATTCATTCAATAGGGGATAACTGTCCAAAATATATCAGGAATCCAGACACCTCAACAGCAAAAAACCAAACAAATTGATTTAAAAAGTGTAAATGATCTGAATAGACATTTCTGAAAAGAAAACATACAAATGGCCAACAGATATATGAAAAGAATTCTCAATATCACTAACCATCAAGGAAATGCAAATCAAAACAACAATAAGGTATCATCTCACCCCAGTTAGGAGGGCTGTTATCAAAAAGACAAAAAATAACAAATGCTGGTGAGGATGCGGAGAAAAGGGAACCTTATACACTGTTGGGAACATACACTAGTGCACTCACTATGGAGAATAGTATGGAGGTTTCTCAAAAAAGTCAAAAACAGAGCTACCATATTATTTATCCAGCAATCCCACCATTGGGCATTTATCCAAAGGAAAGGAAATCAGCATATCAAAGAGACATCTGCACCCCAATGTTTATTGCAGCACTATCCACGATAGCTAAAATATGGACTCAAGCTAGGTGTCCAACAACAGATGAATGGATAACGAAAATGTGGTATATATACACAAGAATACTATTCAGCCATAAAAATGAATTAAATTCTGTCATTTGAGGCAATGTGGATGGAACAGGACATTATGTTAAGTGAAATAAGCCAGGAACAAAAAGTTAAACACCACGTATTCTCATTTATATGTAGAAGCTAAAAAGAAAGTTGATATCATAGAAGTAAAAGGTAGAGTAGAGGTTACTAGAGACTGGGAAGTGTAGAGGGTAGGGAATAGGGAGAGATTTGTTAAAGAATACAAAATTATAGCTAGATAGGAGGAATATGTTCTAGTGCTCTACACCATTGTACAATGACTTTAGTTAACAATCATATATTATTAATACATAGTTTCAAATAACTAGGAGGAGGATATTGAATGTTTCCAACACAAGGAAATGAAAAATGTTTGAAATGATAGATATGCTAATTACCTTTATCTGATCAGTATACATTGTATGTATTGCAACATCACTACGTACCCCATAAATATTTACAATTATTTTGTCAATTTAAAAATAAAATAAAAAATAAGTTTAATAGAAAAGCTCTTTTGTTAGCTTGAAATATAAAAATAAACAAATGTTAGTTTTTAAATTTTATCAAATATATATGTATACACTTTCAAGATTACCTAGATTCCAAATACAGAAACAATCTGATTTAGACTAACCAAAAAGAGATAATTCATGGGCATGAGTTGCTAGGGTAACTCTTGGGTTCAAACTTTGGCCTTGGGAAGGACAGGTGTTGAGAAGTGCCTGAGACCTTGACAGTGAGACTCTGTGGGGCACTGCCACAGTGAGACCTAGCTCTTAGAATGCTCACTCTGTGTTTGTCCGTTCCAACGTCAAGGTCCTTAGTGGGGAAAATCCGACCGACTCACATTGGGTCGTTAAAGGTTCTTTGTTGATATCAGAGAATCTTATGAAATTAACTAACATCAGAAACTGGGAAATAAAACTGCCATCCACTGGACACCTTGCCTCCTAGAAGGTATACATTTCTAGCAGTCTGTCAAAGCTCGTAGCTTCTGTGAAATACCCCAAATCTCTTCAGTCCATTGGCTGGAGTTAAATGCCAAGAAGAGAAGCTGTAACAGGGACAAGAAGGAAGAAGGTGGCCTCTGTTTATTTTACTAATTCCACTGCGTCGATGATTTATCATCAGTGTGCAAAAGGACCTTCATGAATCATGGAGTGCACTTGGTTTGCTGTAAAGAATTAGTCTCCCTTCATCACGGTTATGGTATTATTATTAAAATAGCAGCTTCCAAAATTAGAATTTTAGTTCGGCAGCTCTAAAACATTTGTGGAATTACTTAAAATATCAATCAATAAATTTCTGACCTGTGTTCTAATAAAAATTATTTTATAATGTTTATTAGAGTAAAACATAGACAATAACCATTTATTTTTGAATGTATAGCATGTATGCAACATTAGACTGAGTGGTTTCTCCTATCAGTTCATTTCACAAGAATTCTATGAGGTAGACAGAATTACTTTAAAGATAAAGAGACTGGAGCTAATATACAGAGGTAAGATCTGATCCCAGGTTTTCTGACTCTAAGTGTGATATTCTTTGGACAGTATCACATGGTCTTCAAAAGCATGAATCCTTCCAGGCGTGTAAGTGAGTCCAGCGGGTGCGTTGCCACTGGTGGGGTGGGGTGGGGGCGGGGATGGGTGTCTGTGGGGCAGATCTGACTGGAAGTGGAGTTTGTGACTCAGCCTGGACAGTGAGGATGAGTTACATTGAAACAAAACAAAACAACAAATCAAAGTCATAACCAGAAAAGGCAAAAGCATGCAGAAAATCTTAGATGTGAGTTTAGGGTATGACAGAGACATACAATTGGCATGTGGGAAAGCGAATGAGAGAGCAGAAGAGATTCGAAGAGGCTTTAGTTAAGATACTTAAGAAACAGCCTGTGAACAGGCTAGATTGAGCTACACTGGGGTGTGCAGGAGCGCAATGGGTGGGGTTCGTGGCGAGAAGAAACCACCAGGGCCGGGTGCCTCCTTTCTTCTGTTCTCTGCACCCTGACGAACTGCACAGATCCTGGGAGGCTATGTGAAGTAACGTCCCAGACGCTGCCCCCAGCCACACCTAACTTTCCGAATCAGGGACCAGCACCTGTTGTCTGTGGTGCCTGGAGGCTAGGCTCTCCTGTTCCGAGGATCTGGGTCGTATTTCCCAAGAAATGGGGATAAGCTACTTTCAAGTGTGTTGTCTAAAGCAAGAGATGGTAAAAATGAGTTAGCTGTGGATGGAGTGGGACATTCCAAGCATGATTCCAGATATCTGGAATGTCCCCAAAGATTGGGGCTCCAGAGGGTGCGAAGCTGCTCCCCACTGACTGAACCCAGCCACTTCCAGCTTAAACCCACATGACAAGCAACTCACTCATAGGCCAGTAAGTCTTCCCAACTTTTCTCTGGTGGTTGAGTACTAGCATGTGGCCTCAACCATTTCAGAAACCCAGTATTCCCACTAGATCAGGTAAGTAAATTCCACCGTAGCAGACACCACATTATCTGCCTGCAGAGCCAGAGCACTTTCCGAGAATGTTCATGGCCATTTTGGCAATGCAGTTCGTGTTGTTTTGGTAAATGGGGTTTCTTTGGTGCTCTTGGAAGGAATGGCTAGCAGATTGCACCAAATAGAACCATATAAAATACTCATTTGCCAGAACCTTCACACTCCTTTCTTTTCAGTGCTCTAGCGACATTGTGGCATTTTACCTCAATAACTGTAGGACATCACTAAGTTCAAGCTTCAATTAGACAACTGAACAGACTATTAATACCACCCACAAAGCCTCAAGCCAACTCAGTAAATCCCGCATTCCATATGAGATTCTATCCATTTCAATGAATTCAGACAGACTGAATCTTCTATTCCATCCCTCTTGGCCTTACATCTTTACAATCCACTTCCACAGATGATCCTTCCATCGGTAAGTCTGGCAAAGTTTTTAAAAATTCCTTTGATATATAAATTATCTCTTTCCAGAGCTAGTCTTACTCCCCTCCATCTGGGATATTTAAGGATCTACCTGGAGGCTCTGACAGGCAATGGGGTTTGTCTTGAGAAAACCCCATTTGTTAGTAAAGCAATGCTCACAGGCATATCATTGAAAGATTTGTATGCAGAAGGGGACTGATTTCCTCAGAAGAGGGGTGGTGGGGTGGGATGGAGAAGGGAATTCCAGTGATTTCAGAAGGTCAAATTTTAACTTCATCTATTTCTGCCCAAATGTTCCCGTTCCATGACTCAGAGTCCCACTTCTTCTGAACAGAGCTCTTATTTTAACATAAGAGACATGAATGGGGCAGACATTCACTTGGTGCTGGAACTCTGTAACTCTGCTAATGTTATAAGCAGACCCCGGCTTTGTTGTATCTAAGTTATACCTACTCATCTACTCTGTGACTAGGAGTGGAGGGACCCATTCAGAGTTGTCATGGAATCCTTCTGCTTCTCCATGAATACTCTCAATTGCGTGTTTGTATTCATATTCATCTTCAAATTTGAATTCATATTTATATTATTTAGTTTTCCTTCCCCCACACTGTATGCTCTCTGTGGCCCTCAGGAGAGCAGCCTGGCTCCAGAACCTGTATCCTCACTATTGTGCCCACAGTGCCCCAGACACTTGACAACTTAGTAACTGGCCCTCCATCTGCACATGATGTGATACTACCTACAGGGACAGTTTGAGTAATCCTGA
This sequence comes from Mirza zaza, assembly GCA_008750895.1. Classification (NCBI taxonomy): domain Eukaryota; kingdom Metazoa; phylum Chordata; class Mammalia; order Primates; family Cheirogaleidae; genus Mirza; species Mirza zaza. Next base: position 155,032 of record VSMD01067265.1, read on the forward strand.
TGTTATAGCATGTTGTGGATTACCTGTGTCCTATTTCTGCTTGATAAGAAGCTTATTCTTACATTCCTTACATATTTGACCAAATTCCACCCAATTCCAGAATCTGGTTTTGAGAGTCTTTTCCTGGAGCTATGCTATCGTCAGATGTAAACGGGGCCTGGCTAGAGTCCCCAGCTATTCAATCAAGTGCTAATCTTGGTGTTGGTGTGAAATTATTTTGTAGATGTGATTAAGTTAAGAATCTTGAGATGAGGAGGTCATTCTGGATTATCTGGATGGGTTCAATGTAGTCACAAAGATCCTTATGAAAGGGAGGCAGGAAGTACAGAGTAAGTAGTAGGAGAGGAGACAATGGAAGTAAGAGGCTAGAATGATGCAAGGAAGGGTCCATAAGCCAAAGAATGTAGGTGGCCTCCAGGAGCCAAAAGGGCAAGGGAATGAATTCTCCCCTGAAGCCTCCAGAGGGAATGTAGCCTTGTTGGCACCTTGATTTTAGACTTCTGATCTTTGAAATTTTAATATAATAAGTTTGTGTTGCTTTAAGCCACTAAGAGGTCATTTGTTATAGCAGCAAGAGGAAACAAATACATATTTTAGTACCAGAAGTGGGGTACTGCTTCCAGTGCAAATGACTGTATTTATCGGGATGCTAACAGGAAGTAGAAGGCATACTCAAACCAAGATCATTTGAGGGACAAATGGACCTTTCATTGAAAGATGTACTTGTAGAAAAACCACAAATGATAGTGCAGTAATTAGGGAGTTAGTACCTCTTGGACGGCAACAGCCTCTTTGCTAACAAAATAAGGAGAGAACATCTATAGGAACCCTGAGGAAGAGCGATGTATGGATTGGTTGCCTTTGGAAAAGATACACTGTTGGCATAGAGGAAGCCTAAGGATAAGAAACTGATCTTGCTTTCCTCCTTCCTGTGATCCCTGCTGGGCTCCTCATTGTTGAACCAGACTGCATGGGCTGTTGACAAAGTTGTACAACCAACCTACTGGGACAAAGATCATGGGAGACCAGGATCAAGAGTAGACCTGAGGGGAAAATAGAAGATTTCTAGTGTGTCACATAATATTTTAGCTAGCTCCTTCAAATTTGGGAATGACATATAAAACATGAAATCAACATTTATATCTATAATTGTTCACAAAATAGTTGAGCCAGCATTTGTTGTGTGTGTGTGTGTAAATATGCATTCTTCTTTATCTCTAAAGTGATTTATGAAGATATTTATATCTTATTTGCATCGTGGGCTGACTATTCTAAAAAAAAAATGAATGCTACCAATGCTGGATTATTTAAATTCTGACTATAACCATGGAAACAGGAACCATGCAGTGCAATAAGCCTCAAGGCTACCACTTCCAACAGCAAAAAGGATGCGAAGATGGATCCTGGTGCTGTGTATGTCCCCAGGCCACCCATTGTGTTCTCTGCATGTCGCCTGATGACCTGTGCAAACCTCGTGTGGGCCCAGCTGTCGGAGCACTCACAGGATGGACAGGGGAAATCCCACACTTGCTGGCCATAAGTGCTCACCTTAGACATAGATAATGTCAATCAATGTTGCTACTTCTCTTCTAAATGATGCAAGAACCTTAGAACACTTTTAAACTCGAATCACTTTTTTCATGATGGCATGTAATTTTTGGTTTACTGCCTTAATCTCACCTATTTATATCCCCAAATGTCACTATGATTGTTGATACTTTGTTCAGCCAATGCTAATTTAGGTTTTTCACGTGTTGGTCACTATCATTCCTCGCATTCCACTCATTCCTCTAGGTTTAATTTTCTTTTTCTCAAAATGTATCCTTTGCTGTTTTTCTAGTGAGAATCTGTGAGTAATTAATCCTCTTAGTCTTTGTGACTTCAATAACATCTTTATTTTGCTCTCATCCTTGACAAACAGATGGTTATAGACTTGTACAGACTTGGTTGAGAGTCATTTTCCTTTAGCATTTAAGACATTTTCCCACTACTTCTGGCCTCTTTTGATGCCTTTGAAAAGTCTTTTGTCAATCTAATTATTGTGTCTTGTAATCTATTTTTTTTCTCATGGATTACTTTTAAGATTTTCTCTTTGGTGTTGTATAGCTTCACTGTGTTATTACTACTACTATTATTTTTATTTATTTATTTATTTTTTTGAGACAGAGTCTCACTCTGTTGCCCGGACTAGAGTGCTGTGGCATCAGCCTAGCTCACAACAACCTCAAACTCCTGGGTTCCAGCAATCCTACTGCCTCAGCCTCTCGAGTAGCTGGGACTACAGACATGCGCCACCATGCCCAGACATGCATCATATATATATATATAATTTGATATATATATATATTTAATTGTCCAGCTAATTTCTTTCTATTTTTTTAGTAGATAGAGATGGGGTCTCATTCTTGCTCAGGCTGGTCTAGAACTCCTGAGGTCAAATGATCCACTGCCTCAGGCCTCCCAGAGTGCTAGGATTATAGGCATAACCCACCACGCCCAGCCAATACCACTATTATTATTATTTTATTTATCTTACTTGAGACTCATTGTACTTCTAGAATCTGAGGATTCATGCTTTTCTTCCATTTTTAAAAGTTTCATCATATTATGGGAGTACAAATATAGTTAAGGTTACATATATTGCCCTTGCCACCCGCCCCCCCCCAGCTTCAAGCGTGTCCATCCTGCGGGTGGTGTGCATCGCACCCATTATGTAAGTATACACCCATCTCCTCCTCCCCTCTCCCACCTGCCTGACACCCAATAAAAGTTTTGGGTTTTTTTTGACATTTTGTTTACATTTTATATCTTTGCCTCTCCCTAAGAAGGGTTAGAGGTATGCCCTCCCCCTCCAAAATGCTCACCACATCCCTCAGATGTGGGTCTACCCCCCCATCCCTGGTGAACACCACCACTATTTGAGCACCATAGTTTTAATCACTCAGTACCAATTTGATGGTGAGTACATGTGGAGCCCATTTTCCTGATCTTTTGTCACCTCACTTTGGATAATGGGCTTAAGGCTTAAGCTTAATCCAGGATAGTATAAGTGGTGCTAGCTCCCTGTAGTTTCTTAGAATTGAGTAATATTCCATTGTGAATATATACCAAATTTTAATTATCCATTCATGAGTTGATGGGCACTTGGGTTGTTTCCATGTCCTTGTGATAGTGAATTGTGCTGCCATAAACATTCGGGTACAGATGTCTTTATAATAGAATGTCGTATGCTCTTTTGGGTAGATGCCTAACAATGCTATTGCTGGGTCTAATGGTATTTCTATTTCTAGCTGTTTAAGGTATCTCTAAATTCTTTTCCACAGAGGTTGCACTAATTTGCAGTCCCACAAGCAGCGTAAGAGTGTTCCTGTCTCTCCACATTCTCGCCAGCTTTTGTTGTTTTGGGATTTCTTGATACAGGCCATTCTCACTGGAGTTAGGTGGTATCTCATTGTGGTTTTGATTTGCATTTCTCCAGTGATTACAGATGTTGAACTTTTTTTTTTATATGTTTGCAGGCCATTATTCTGTCTTCTTTTGAGAAGTTTCTGTTCGTTTCCATTAACCGTTTCTTGATGGGGTTGTTTGATTTTTTCTTGTTAATTCTTTTGAGTTCTAGATAGATTCTTGTTATTAGACCTTTATCAGAAGTGTAGAGAGCAAATATTTTCTCCCATTCTGTGGATTGTCCATTTGCTCTAATGATAGTTTCATTGGCTGTGCAGACACTTTTTAATTTGATCAGATCCCATTTGTTTATTTTTGATGCTGCAGTGATTGCCTTGGGGGTCTTCCTCAAAAATTCTTTGCCTAGGCCCATGTCTGACAGGGTTTTCCCAACCAACATCTTCTTCTAGAATTCTTAAGGTTTCCTGCCTTTGGTTTAAATCTGTTATCCATCTTGAGTGGATTTTTGTGAGAGGTGAGAGGTAGGGATCCTGATTCAATCTTCTGCATGTAGCTATCCAGTTTCCCCAGCACCATTTATTAAAGAGAGATTCTTTTCCCAATTGTATATTTTTATCTGCTTTATCAAAGATTAGGTTACCATATGCAGATGGTTTCATCTCTGGAATCTTAGTTCTATTCCAAATATTGATGCTTCTATTCTTGTGCCAGTACCATGATGATTTAATTATTATTGCTTTATAGTGCAGCTTAAAGTCAGGAAGACCGATGCCTCCCAATTTGTTCTTTTTACTTAAAATTGCTTTGGCTATATGAGGTTTATTCTGGTTCCATACAAAGTGAAGAATTATTTTTTCTAGATCTGTAAAGAATGATGGAGGTACTTTGATGGGGATTGCATTAATTCTGTAGATTACTTTAGGTAATATTGACATTTTACCAATATTGATTCCACCAATCCATGAACAAGGTAGATTTTTCCATCTATTTACATCATCTACAATTTCTTTTTTTAGTGTTTCGTAGTTCTCCTTGTATAAATCTTTCATATCTTTCGTTAAATATACTCCTAGATATTTAATTTTCTTTGGGGCTATAGTAAAAGGTATTGCATTTTTGATTTGAGTTTCTGCTTGACAGTTCTAGGCATATATGAATGCTTCTGATTTGTGTATATTGATTTTGTAACCGGAAACTTTACCAAATTCATTTATCAAATCTAGGAGTCTCTTGGATGAATCCATGGGGTTTTCTAGGTATTATATCATATCATCAGAGAAGAGTGAGAGTTTGATCTCATCTGCCCCCATTTGGATGCCCTTAATACCCTTCTCTTGCCTGATTGCTATAGCTAGGACTTCGAGCACTGTGTTGAACAGAAGAGGAAATAGTGGGCATCCTTGTCTAGTTCTGGTTCAAAGAGGGAATGTTTTCAATTTTTCCCCATTCAGAATGATATTAGCAGTGGGTTGTCATAAATGGATTTGATAAATTTAAGGTATGAGCCGTCTATGACTATTTTGTTAAGAGTTTTTATCGTAAAGGTGTGTTGGACTTTGTCAAATGCTTTTTCTGCATCTATTGACAGAATCATGTGGTCTTTGTTCTTGTTTTTATTTATGAGGTGAATTTCATTTATAGACTTGTGTATGTTGAACGAGACTTGCATCCCTGGAATAAAGCCCACCTGGTCATGGTGAATTATTTTTTTGATGTGCTGCTGAATTCTATTTGCTAAGCTTTTGTTTAGGATTTTTGCATCTGTATTCATGAGGGATATTGGTCTATAATTTTCTTTTTCTGTTGTGTTCTTTCCTGGCTTTGGTATCAAGATGATATTGGCTTTGTAGAATGAGTTAGGAAGGATACCATCCTTCTCAATGGTGTGCAATAGTTTCTGTAGTATAGGTATGAGTTCATCTTTGTATATTTGGTAGAACTCTGAAGTGTAGCCATCTGGTCCAGGACTTTTCCTTTTGGGGAGGTTATTAATTACTACTCCAATTTATGATCTTGAGATTGGTCTATTCAGGAATTCTGTTACCTCCTGGGTGAACTTAGGGAGGTTGTATGAATCCAGGAATTTGTCCATTTCCTCTTCGTTGTGTAGTTTTTACGCATATAGTTTTTTATAGTAGTCAAACATGATGTTTGTATTTCTGTGGTGTCTGTTGTGATCTCTCTTTTTTCATTTCTTATTGAGTTTATTAGAGTCCTTTCACTTTGAGTCCTTGTCAATTTAGCAAGAGGGCCATCAATTTTGTTTATCTTTTCGAAAAACCAGCTTCTGGTTTTGTTGATCTTTAGTATAGTTCTTTTGTTCTCCATTTCATTTAGTTATGCTTTAATCTTTGTTATTTCTTTTTTTCTACTAGGATTGGAATTTGTTTGCTTTTCTTTTTCTAATTCCTTGAGCCTATTCATTAGGTTGTCAGTATCTAGGCTTTCTGTTTTTTTGGATGTGAGCGTTTATTGCTATTAGCTTTCCTTTCAGGTAAGCTTTTGCTGTGTCCCACAGGTTTTGGTAACAATTGTCTCCATTATCATTTTGTTTGAAGAAACTCTTGATTTCCCTCTGAATTTCCTCCTTGACCCAATAATTTTTCAATAATAGATTGTTTAGTTTCTATGATTTTGTGAGACATTGAGTGTTTCTATAGGAGTTGAACTATAACCTTTCTTCCATTTTTGAAAACCCTCAGCCACCACACCTTATAGTCTATTCTTCATTCTTTCTATGTTTTGTTTTTAGAGTTCTTCTCATTCTAAGGCAGTGATCTTCAGGTGGGGTGGTTTTGCATCTCTGCTGTCACACAAAGATGTTTGGCAATTCCTAGAGATATATTTGGTTGCTACCTGTGGGAAAGTGTTTGGCTCATCTCCTCTCCACCCTAGGGTTAGGGAGATACATGGTGCTTGACATGGGATAGATGGGATAGGCAGCCTGTGCAAGTCATATACTCACAGCATAGGGAAGAGGACCTCTTCTGCCACATGGGATCATATGGGGTTGCCTTCACAGCAGAGATCGCAGGAGGCAGGCTTTCTATTATCAAGAGGATGAGGTGACCCCTGGTTCCCTCGAGAAGACGTGATTGGCTTATTTGAATAATTCCATGGACAAGCAGGAAACTGAACCTGCTACTCAGGAATGAGCAGGACCTGCACCTGGTCTGTTTGATAGGGAGGGTGATTTGGCTAAGGGCCCTTATCTGTGGGGGCAGAGTAGGGAGGGGAGTTTTGATTAGGCCATTCAAGGCCATACCAAATTTCCAGATGTCAAAGCAGTATATAATATTGAACCTCGAGTCTAGGTCTCACACCACTGGAGGGGTGCTGCTGACGTCTTGTATATAGACCAGACATGCTGTTAAATACCCTACAAAGCACAGGGCCACTCCCTCAACAAAGAAGTATCCGTCTCAAATTGCCAATTGTGCTGAGGTCAAGAAACACTGATCTAAAGGTATTATTTATTTTAATTTTTTAATGCTGATTGTGAAATCTTTATTACTCTCCATGATTCTCTCTATTATCATATTTTTTGATCTCTATGTTTCATATTAAAGATGCTGTTTAGATGGGGGCAAGAAAAATACAGCCTGCAGGCCAAATCTCGCCCATGGCTTATTATTATACAGCCCACACTCTAAGAATTACTTTACACTTTAAAACAAAAAAGAATATGAGATATTACTGCAAAACCCAAAATAATGTCAAATATAAAACAAGACAAAAAGGGTGATGGAGGGGGAAGGAGGTGGAAATATAGGAAACATACACAAGAAAATCTGAGATCAATTTACGATGTCTAACATCTGCACACCAGCATTTTCAGAAAGAGAACAGGAAAAAGTGGGGCATAAAATCACAAATAAAATGACAGAAAACGTATGAACTGAAGGATACGAGTTTCCGATTGGAAGGTCTCATTGAGTGGCCAGGGACTCGTCATGAAATTTAAGAACACTGAGCACAGGGACAAAGTTTCCCTCACTTTCTGGAGAGAAAAAAATGATTTATGTCATCTACAAAGGATCAGGATGATTCTGGATTTCTCAACAGAATATTTGAAAGAGGGGGACAATAGAAAAATATCTTCAAAACTCTGAAGGAAATTATATTCTCTGTCAAATTCCACTCCCAGTGAAACAATTAATCATGTGCAAGGGTAAAACAAACATATTCCCAGGCATTGAAGACTTCCAAAGTACACTGCCATGCTCCTTTTCTCAAAAAGCTGCGAGAGGATGTGCTCCACCTGACAGCAAGAGTAGAAGGGGAAAACATCTCAAACAGGAAACAGAGGGTCCATCGCAGAAGAGGGGACATGCCGTTCCCCAGCATGATAGCATATGGAGACCCCCGGATTACAGCCATGCCCCGCAAAAGAGGGTGGCCAGTCTAGATGAGGGCAATGTGACTCAAGAGACAGACACAAAGTGAATTGTTATCACTGAGATCTCAACAGCAATTGTATCCTCTTTTTAACCAGAGGACACAATGCGTGGTTAGACCTGGCCGAGAGTCTTCTCGGTCTTTGGCTTGTCTTGACTATGTGTTGATGAGGTTCCTGTAATCCTGTCCATAGCCTGCCCACCAGCTGCCCAAGAAGCAGTTTTATAAGAACACAGGGTGGCTCAGTTCAGATTATGATCCAGAGATCCTAAATTTTTATTCATAGGGAAAATTTATATGGTACGGGAAGTATTGGCTTTTCTTTATGTAAGTAAGTTCAGTTTTCTGTATGCTATTTTCCAACCAAAAGTAATATTTTATATAGGGATGCAATCACACAGTGCCAAAAATCATAAAGAAAATATTTAATTTAAAACATTTGAATAGTGGGTACTTCTGGGGGAAAGGAAGGTGACCCAGTTGGAGAAGGACCACAGCAGCCTTTTAAGGTTTTGTAATATTTTTATTTGAAATGGGAAGCCTGTAAATGTGTGTTTCTCATTCTTTAAACAATTATTAAATAATTTAAATTTGGGGAAAAAAGAGGCTAAATATAGCAGAGACTAACTTTGCTGAGCATTTTGTGACTCCAATGCTGATAATTTGGAATTTATGGGAGATATAATTGTTGAAGAGTGGATCTTCTAGAATGGTTTGATCAATTCAAGCTTTCTTTTTTTGTGTGATTATTATTCACAATAGATTAAAAAAGAAAAAAATGATTGGCATTTCACATATCACCAAAAAGAGAATCAATTTACTGCTTCATTCAATATATTATTCTCTCCAGAGTAACTCCCCTGTGCTAGCTTTCTGCTGTGAGTGTAATGAGAAGAAGTAGTCCTTGTCTTCACAGAGTTCCTAGTCTAGGTGGAGAGTTCTAGCAAGATGGTGCATGAAGTACAAACCCTTGTGCCATAGCTAGAAATTCTGGCTGGAGAAAGAATAACAAAAATGCTTTAAAATTCATAGTGGAGTTTTTCAGAAAGAAAAGGAAATTCCCAGATGATGAAAGTGAAGAAAGAACTAAAAATTAAAAAGATAAGCACACAAGCTGATGCTGTGGCTTCCCTGTGTTTGTGATTTACTGACCTCCTTGCCTGGGGGCGTAGTGCCAGAGGAATCCTTGGGTCCAGCAAGGTGGGAAATTATTTGAATGCTCTTACCTAAATCATCATTTACAACCCTGAAATCTTAAAACATTGAGTGTAGACCGAAAGGGAAAGCATAGCAAACATCAAACCAAGGTTCCAAATTTGGGCAAAATGTGGCAAGATACGGCTGGGACAAACTTTCTGTGATCTCCGTGCTAATACCTATGGAAGGTATTAAGGTTGTAATCTTCAGGGAGTGCAGGTTTTGAAGGGTCTGGTCAATGCAAGTCCACTGCTATAGATGCTGCAGGCTGCCTCTTTTGTGCCCTCCCAATCTTGCTTCTCTATATATCCAGGAAGAGCCCGAAAACACGTTCAGAAATCAAAGATCAAAACAAAACACCCATAAGAGCTTCCAAGTATCTTATTCTCCTCTAAATTGAAGTTATTGAAATGTAGATGGTTATGTCAAACTTACTTCTGAAAAGGCACTGTTTGTACAAATTAATTTAGGACCAAAAGGTGTTTTGCAAAATTTGAGTTCTTGGTTCTTTCTCTCATAAGCAGGTTTATTTCCTAACCCTTATGTCATATAATAAAATTAGAGATTTAGACTCAGATTTGGAGTCTCATGGTCCGAAAAAAGTTAAAAATAGATTCCTTAGGAGGAGAACGGGAAAGTCATTTAGAGTTTTCTGTCTCCCCTTAGAACACTTAGTGTTCTTTGTAGGCTGTCGATGATCAGAGATGGTGGCAGAGGACGTGGGGAGAGCTGAAATTCTGGATATGGTTCAGTTAATCACATCTCAATTACTCAGCAAATAAAGCTCAGACTGAGCTTTAACAGTTATTAACAGTAACTATAAAAATAATATATAATTGACATATGATCAGCCATTGTTTTATCATATTTTTAAATTGTGGAAAACTACAAACATACGAAAGTAGGGAAAATAGCAGAGTATAAAAGAATGCCAATGTCGTCACCATCCAGAGTCAGTAGTTATTGGCTGTTGCCTTTGCTCCTTCCTTACTGCTCTCTGCTTCTGGGTTATTTTGAGAAAAGTTTCAGTTATTTAGTTAATTAACAAATATTTCAGTATATATTTCTAGAAGACAAAGACTCTTTATTAAAAACATGGCACGACCCTAATACTATTATCACCTCTAAAAAGTAAACATTATTCCATAATTTCACCAATGTTAACATTTCTTCAGTGATTAGCACTTTTCAACCTGTGCAGGATGTTAGGGGCTAGGGACCACAGGTGGCAAACAACTTGCCATTAGCTTCTGTATTTTGCTTGCCTGCTTAGGAGAATGGCAAATTTTCAGCTGACCCTTATTTGACTCCACACCTGCCATCCCACCTCGGCTAGTCTGATTAAGTTTAGAAACTAAGGAGATGGGCGGTGGTGCATGGCACAATGGCCCACAGGATATAGCTGCTAGTCCAGGGTCGAAACACCCTGGACCCCTGAGGCGCCCGACATGCTTCATGAACCTAGTGAAATGCTCTCGGACTTAGATCACAGAATGCAGGATGTATTTCAACTTAGATTAAAGTCTGTAATTAGGATACTTAAGAGGCGTCCTCTCTGCTAAATCTTAGCTGCAGCTGGTAACTCCAACAAAACCCATCTCAAGGCTCTGAACTCCCTCCCCCCATTGTGCTAAAACAAGACAACATTGTAAGATTAAGGCTTTCTCTTGCTTTTGTAAAGGTGGCTGCTCATTAGATTCTTAGACTGTGGTTTTTGCCTTTAAAAAGGGGCTGTTTTTCCTAGCTCACCGGTCCTTTCTGTGCCTGCCACTCTGCAGGGCAGAAGGAGTCCTGGCCAGCTAATAAAGACTCACAATTTGACCCAATTCGGTTTCTAAGGTGGTCTTTTCTTGCACTCCGGACCATAACACAGGACTTAACAAAACAAAAACAGAGTCTTAAACTGTATCAGGAAGCTTCACAGTTAAGACAGAACACAAAGAAGAGACTATTTTGACGTAAAAGTGAAATGTTAAGCGCACTGTGATTTCATTTGTCTGTGGTTTCACTCTGCCTCATCCATTTTAGCAGGCGTGGTGCAAACCTGCTCTCAAATTGCGTCAGCTGTTGACTTTCAAATGAACAACTTAGTCATGCACTTTGATATGTTTACCGGGACATGTACTACATGCATGCAACTTCTGTATTTGCTTAAAATACCCACGTTTCCAGAAAGTTACTGAGGAATAGTGTGAACAGCCGGCTCAGTGACAGACCCATGGGGAGACAACTTTGTTTGGGGAACATGGGAGAGCTCGTTTAGAGACGGAAGATTGGAGAACTAGACTAGGAAATAGAACTAGGGAAATTCAAGTGGTCAGACTTGGCAGAGTCCAGCTGCTGGAATAACAAGTGGGCGTATGTTTTGTCCCTGGGTTCAGCTTTTAGATTCTGGGGAGGAAGTGAGACTGTCTAACTCTTTGGCCATGTGCCCGCCTCTGCTAGGGAAGCCTCCACCATTTGATTCATAGTCTTACTGCACAATGCTCAGAGGGGCAAGGTAATTCTCCCAAAGCAATTGGGGTGCTACTATTGAAATAAAATAAAACAAATACCAGGAAGCCAAAGAACCGCAGGGAGAACAGAAATGGTCATAATGACAACTTGCTGTTTCACTGAGACAATTAAGAAAGATCTAGAATGAAAAACAGAGGGAAACTTTTTTTTTTTTTAATGTACTGGCCTACGGCTGAAGATAAAATGGCCAAAGAGCTGAATACTGTACGAGTGATGAAAGGTGTCATTCATTTCTAATTGTGCTGAGAATTAAGAAACCAAATAATCTTTGGTGTTTAGTAATCTGGTCGTACCTTCAAATTTTCTATATATATATATATATATTTTTTTTTTTACATTAATTATCAACAGTTAATGCTACAAGACTTTTCTTGTTATCTTGTCATTTCTTATTGATTCAACTTCTATAAAATCAGACTTTTAAAAGTAAACTTTGCATTTTAGGATAATTTTAGGTTTGCAGAAAAGTTACAAAGATAGTATAGATTTCCAGTAGACCCCTCACACATTTCTTACATCATAAAAATCTTACATTTTTATGGTCTGTTTGTCAAAACTAAAAAGTCAATGTTTGTACATTACTAATTAATTCAAGACTTTATTTGGATTCCAGCAGGTTTTTCATGAATGTCCTCCTCCCATCCCAGGATCCAGTTCAGAGTACCAGGCTGCATTTAGTCACCATGTCCCCTCCTCTCCTCTAGGCTGTGACAGTTTCTCGATCTTTCCTTGTCTTCTATAACCGTGGCAAGCTTGAGGCATAATGGCCAGGTATCCTGTGGAACATACTCCAGTCTGGTATGTTTGGTGCTTTCCTCATGATTAGCCTGGGGATATGGGTTTTGGGAATGAAACACAGCACCAAGCAGGCGGGCGAGAGGAAGCCAAAAGGTGGAAACAGCCATGCCCAGCCGGTCACAGAGGACCCACGCGCAGGATTCCAAGTACCAATTCGGAGGCGGAGAGTAGACCTGTGCTTGCTGGGGCAGGAGGAGTGGGGAGTGCAGAGCTCCAGCTTGGGAAGATAAAGAGTTCTAGAGACGGATGGCGGTGATGATTGCACACATCGTGACCGTTCTTGGTGCTGCTGAACTGTACACCCCAAGTGGTTAAGATGGCCAATTTTATGTATATTTTACCACAGTAAAAACACGAGCAAAAGACGAAAACAAAAACACCAGAAGAGGGCTGGCTCTGCCTGGAAGGCCGGCGGCTTGGAGGGGGCTGGAGACGCTGGGAAAGTCCTGGGGCCGACCCGCGGGGACCCGCCTCGTGCGCCCCAGTCCGCGGTGCCGGGACGCAGGGCTTGCTCTGCCTTTCGCGCCGAGTGTCTTGCAGTCGTTCGCCGCCACCCCTGCCGAGCCCGGCATGCAGAGAGCGCACAGTCAGGCTTGCGTTCAGCTCCACCTTCCACAAAACCCGAACGGTAAAGGGTACATAAGGCTACCAAAAAGTCACACAGGACCGGAGCAGGTAAGCGGCTTGTCTCCATCTGCTTCCCGAGAGGCAGAGCCCGTGCCAGGGGCTTTTGCGTAAGGGGCGCATTGCGGGAGGGCTTCCGGGAGCTCTGCAAGGACGGAGGAAAACAGGACAAGGCAGGGACAGAACTGAGGTCGCCATGTGGGCCCAGCGGCGTCCGGCCTCGGCCTGACCCTTGGGGGCTCTGGAGCGGGGACGGCGTCACAGAGTGGTCCCTCGAGGCCCAGGGACCAGCCTTTCCAATCCCTCCCTGAGCTTTGGGCCACCCTCGGGGACGGCGTGACCTCCAGGGCATGTCTGGCAGTCTGAGGACAGCTGCGGGCCACAGTGGGCCACGGGCGGCGCACGCTCCCCGGACCGGGGACCACGCGGCAGTGGCAGCGCGTCTGCCGGCGCGGACCGCCCCGGGCCGGGTGGGGTCCGTCCTTCTGGCGGTTTCAGCTTCTCCACTGTCGGCGCGTCCGAGGATGGAGCCCCTGCACTTCCGGGCGCCACGTGTGTACTCCAGGGAGAAAGAAGGTGATTGGAGTGAGCAGCAGGGAGGCACAATGCCAATCTATCAATCAAATCAAATGAAAAACCATCAAGAACGGTCACTTTTACAAGCCGCTGGCACTTCCTCTTGGACATCCCGGGCCAGAACCGGGTTTCGCAGGCCCTCCGTGCGTGAAGCAGGAGGAATTCTGAGGGTTTCTTGCAGCTTCGCAGGGGAGGCCACGGGTGCCGGCCGGAGGAGGGTCCAGGGTCTTCGTCGCCGCGTGTGCGGACAGCCCGGGGACTCAAGGCTTCACGTGCAAGTAAGTGTCTCCTCCAACGATGTGAAGATTTAATTTAGAATTGGATTTGCCAGTAGAAGCTCCTTGCTTCTGTATTATTTCGTCTTTAGATTTCTTAAAAGCACATCTGTAATGGCACCTTCACTCAAATGAGCAAATTCTTAGTGACAATTTTAGTGACGAATGGTGGCCCATGTAAGAATTTCTCTGCAATTGTTTTTTAGCCTCTGGAGCAGTCAGATGTAATGAGTGCCTTGTAAAATCCCATTAGTGTAAGCGTCTTCACCTGCATTGTGGAATGGAGCTTGTATTCCTCTCTCCCGGGACGGATTCAGTGGCAAAGGCTGTGGCTGCTCTTAGGTCAGCTGTGCCAACGGGGCGGAGGGCTTGACTTTTTTAATGCGAGTGTGAGAGGCAGGGAAAAGCCAGTACTAGATCAATTTTCTTTCAAGTTTTCTTCAAGGCAAAAAAATCAATGGAATATTTTTACATTATGTCAGCCTCGTTCTGGGGATCAAATCAAAGTTGATTTTGGTGCAAAATAATGTCACTATGAAGAGTGGTGGCCCCTGGAATTTGTAAAAAAGAAGCCCTGCTGAGTGTATTTGCCACATAAACCAGGAACTTCATATGGGGAATTAAACGAAACAGAGTGGCAGCATCCCCTACAAAGCATTTCATTTTTCAAAATCGTTTATAATTTTTAATTGTAAAATATACATAATATAAAATTTACCTCTTTAACCATTAAGCATACAGCTCAGTGATGTTAAGTCCATTCACATCATGCAGACGTCACCACCACCCATCTGGAACTCTTCATCTGGCCAAACGGAAACTCTGTACAGGCAACTCTAGCTGTCCATTCCCTCCTCACCCAGCCCCTGGCAGCCACATGCCATGTTCTGTCTCTGTGACACTTGGGACTCTATGACTTTCTTGGGAGAGACCTACCTAGTCTCTTGGATTTCCCACCGCTCGGACCTCCGCTGAGCTCTGGGACTGTCTTGGCCTGGTGGGGCTGGTAGAGCGGGCGTGGGAGGCAGAGCCCCTGGAGTCGGAGAGCCCGCGAAGGGTTCGCTCCACGTCTGCGGCTCCGGGGAGGAATGAGCCTGTTCAGTGACGCTCCGCGAACAGGCAGCTCCAGCACCACCTGGGAGGGGCTGGACGCGGAATCCTCCGGCTTCACTGCAGACCTGCAGAATCAGCGGCATTCCCTCCACACTTGCTACTTCTTTTTATAGCAATCACAAAACTACCTACTGTGTTCCAGGGACTATGCTGAACACACTCATGTTCTCACACGGCTTGAAAACACCCATTACATTCAGTGGGAAAGTGAAGATATTCAAACTGATTGCTGGGAGCCATACAGAGAAACTATTTTCCAATTTTTTGTCTTAGCAATTTGAGGTTCTTCCCGTTTAACTTTCATAGAATTTGCCAGCAGAAGGCTCTTGGAAAATCTCATAGGCTTTGTAAAGGGCAGTAAAAGAGAGACATTAAACTAATTAGGTCTATTTGATACGCTAAATTACATGGGAAGCATTGTCAAATGAAAAGTGATGCTTAATCTTCCCTATATTATATTTGTACAAGTACATATTATTAATGTAAATATTTGAGAAATTATATGAAGTTAATAGAAATCTGTCAATAGCTCCCTGTTCATGATATATCTGGTATAATGTTATTATTCATAATTCCAGTTATTATGTTAAAATGTCATATGCCAGAGAAATAACTAATTAAATGAATTCTCATCAGCTCTTTAACCATGGCCACTTTAAATCTTTTGTCATTTCCAGACAGTTCTTGTTTCACTCTGATACTTTCCTAAAAGCTTTGTGAGCAGCTATAATGCAAAAGTGCTTCATCTTTAAAGAGATTCATGGCAAAGACTTTGACAAGTACAGGTTTCCGAGAACTTTAAGATCACATCATTGGACGTTGTAAGAATTTCCAGAACTCTAATGAATAAACTGATAGATTCATACAACTGCTAACCCAAGATCGGACAGAATGGGATGAATTACATGGGAATGAACGAACTGATAAAGGATGGTTATGGTTTCTATTTTGGAACATTGCTTGTTCTGTAATATTCTATTTTCCAGATTTAAAGAATGCTTTTCCCTTTCCTCTAAAACTATTTATAGCTAACAGCTATTTGGCAAGTATGCCTTTATAAACAAAAATGAAACATTTTTTTCTAACGGCTTGATCCCCCCCAGACTGAGTATTCCTATTATCATGGCAAATACAGTTATTTGCATAAGTTTAATAAGAACCTGTTCTCCTTATAACAAGACATTATTGAATTGGAAACATGTGTTATATTACCAAGGGTGGCTGGAATCTCCTATGTGAATGATGTGCACAGAATCAGATATGACCAGACAGGTTTAAGGAACTAAAATTGACTTTAGGGAGCCAATGCTTACAAAGCCCTCTTAGGGGAAAAAAAAGTTTCGATACTTGGCTGACAGGGCTTCTTGCTTTACAGATGAGTAAGAAAGGTCATATCCTGGTCCAGGAACCTTTAAACATCTTAGGGACCCTGAGTAGTGGAATTTACCCAAATCTATAGATACTGAAGGTAAAGTCTGGTGGTGAGTTCTTGGCTTGACTTCCCAGCTCAAAAGGCTTTTAAAAGTCTAATATAAGATTCTTTATGAAAAGCTCTAGCACAGCAAACTAAGCAAAGGCCTTCTGATCAACTGCCATTTTTCTATGCTTATGAAAATAATCAGGCCAAGAGTAATGAGATAACAATTATTTTGCAAACAAAGTAGTTTTACTTTGATAGAAATGGGTGTGGCTATAGAGAGAAAATTTAAGTTTCACTGGAAAACTACGGCACACCCTATGGATTATTAGGTTTTATCCCTGTTCATTGCTTTTTTTTTTTTTGAGACAGAGTCTCACTTTGTTGCCCAGGCTAGAGTGAGTGCCGTGGCATCAGCCTAGCTCACAGCAACCTCAAACTCCTGGGCTCAAGCAATCCTTCTGCCTCAGCTTCCTGAGTAGCTGGGACTACAGGCATGCGCCACCATGCTCGGCTAATTTTTTGTCTCTATATTTTTAGTTGGCCAATTAATTTCTTTCTATTTTTAGTAGAGACGGGGTCTCCCTCTTTCTTGCTCAGGCTGGTCTTAAACTCCTGACCTTGAGGTATCCTCCTGCCTTGGCCTCCCAGAGTGCTAGGATTACATGCGTGAGCCACCAGGCCTGGCCTGTTCATTGTTTTTGAAGTTTTTTTGTTTTTTAATCTCCCCGGGGACTGGCCTGGTCCTGCTCAATTCCTCTAGCTTCCTCCAACATCTGGCTGTAACTGCTACGTTAACGTTTCCAACTTTCTTCCACCTTCCTGACCTGGCATCACTAGAAACTAAAACTTCTCTTTTCCCAGAGCCTTGCAAGCTGAAGGTAAATGACTTATATAAACTCCAGAGAAATAACCACAACAGATCAAGCACGGACAACCTTCCTGCCTGTTGCTGTGTGGGCTATTTAGAAAGTTCACTAGGACACCCAGTGTCACCACTGGAGATGTTCAAGCTGCAAACCAGGAAATTTGTTAGATGGCCACAGCCATTCTCACTTCACCATCTCAAGATGCTTCAAGCTTTAGTCTAAAATTCTTGACTGGCTGCTCTCTGAACTCTGAAACTGAGTTTCCAACTGTTACACTTTGTTTTTCCTATATTCTCATGGAAATTCCTCTCCTTAAATACCTGATAGCCCTGTCCAGTGGTACCCTCAACGATCACGTTCCAACAGATGGTTCAGCGGATCTTTAATGAAAAAAGGTGATCCAACAAGAAAATGGGTTTATATTATACAAAGGAAAGAAGAATAGTTCTTCTTTTCTTGAACAAGAGGGGGCACTGACAAAGATTCTTTGCTTGACCAAACTTTAGTCAGGCTCCTAAACCTTTTCCTAGGCCCACCTGTGCACTTCCATGTAAAATGTGGTTCTAGTCTAATAAGAATGCTGCTAAACTAGGGTAGCCAGAATCTGTATCTGATCACCCTCAATATAGAATTAGGTTTCCTGTCCTCCCTCAACCCCAGATGTTGTCTAGTCAGCCGGGCCTGAGTTCGAGAGTCTTGCTAGATTGGTTTAGCCAGAATCCCTCTTATCTCTGACTTTTTTCTTAGTAATTTTCCATCCACTGACCCCCAACCCTGCTTCTTGGCTATCAATTTCCACTTGCCTACGCTGTATTTGGAGTTGAGCCCAATTTCTCCCCTACTGCAAAACCCCCTTGCAGTAGTCTATACCTGCTGAGATGGTCCTTAACAAGTGTCATTCAATAATTTTTTCTTTCACAGATAATGGTTCACAACAGATAATGGGGAAATAAGTGCTCTTCCCTAGAAATCATTTAATTAAGATAAATTAAATATTCTTTAAAGTTTACAGTTAGAAACTAGAAGGAATAGCTCTTTGATGAAAATTTGTTAAATATGCAAATGAAAAGACAACCTTAAAAAGTCTACCTGTTTAATCATTGCTGAATTATAATTTCAAGCTTGGAAGCTTTCAATCATCTTCCAAAGATACAAACTTTAACAGTTGTAAAATGCTCATGCTTTAGATATGATGAGAAGGAAGAAAATTCATTTAAAAATAACTTCTAGTGGAATCACAATATATTTTCTGCTTAGATAAGCATTACATGTTTGACTTAAAATTTGCTTTTGTTAAATTTTTCAAATACATTTTTAGGCAACTGCTAAATTGTTGATCTTTATTTCAAGTTTTAATTTTTCATTCTTCTGGACATCATTTAGTGATACCAACTGATATTTATATTTGCCTTTTGTAATGTTAACTGAATTCATACTTTCTGATTGATTTATCTCTAATCAGCCAGCTCATTGGTCAATTAGATTTTAAAAAGTAAAGCTCAAAACACATATTTTAACTTTAGCCATTGTATTGTGTTTGTAAATCTTCTCCACTTAATCATTGTGGTGGCACTGTGTAAAGGTACCACAATGTCAAATGCAAAGTAAACAATGAAAAGGAAAAACCAATATAGACAGCCTCATATTAACTCACAGCAACAGATTGTTTTAGGAGTATGAAGTCTTTCTCTTAATAAGAAGAAAACAAAAGAAAATACAACAAATAAAAATTTTAAATAAATACTAGAAATGTTATGAGTGCATGTTGATTGGGTTGAGAGGTCTCTCTTAGAATTGATTCAGAACCAGAATCTACATTTGCGTTTAGACATGTGTGTTTGTTCTTTCATTCTAATAAAGAAAACTCTTGTACAAAAATGAAGGTTCCTATGAGTACAGCTTGCACGTTGAGTGGCGCAATGCTGCTCAAACTGTGGACACGAGCTGGTCTGTACCCTGTTACTGGCCCAACATGAGGACAGGTGAGAGGAAGCATTGGGACTTTTATAGCAATTCGAATCTAAATAAATATTTTAAATGTTTTGTGCATTTTTAATGTTTTCTTCATTTTAATTTTCAAATAAGTCATTGTCTTTTATAAAAATATTTTTAGTTTGTGACAGAGTGTGGGAAAAATAAAGCAAAAAGCAAAAAACCAAACCTTGTCCGCACTTGTCATTTTCATGCAGTGCCCAAATCTTCCACAAGATGGCGTCTTGCGGCCAAAGTTGCCGCTGAAAAGACTGGCGAAATCCGGGCTCGACAGCTGCGGGCCGGCGGGGGCCCGGCCGCCACTGCGGCTACAGGCTTGGAGCCGAGCGGGGGGCCTCCGCAGCGCGTGCCCCCGGCTGCTACGCGGCGCGATGCTGTGTCCCCTGCGAGCGCGCGGAGGCGCACGGCCCGGGACGGGGCCCGGGGAGCCCGCTGTGCTAGGGCTGTGGGATCAAACCCGCAGCTTCTGTTGGGCAGGTGCGACCCGGTCCCAGGGGACCCGAGGCTGCTGGTCCAGGGTCCACACTGGGGAGCTTCCGCCCTAGGACTAAGGGTGTGGGCCTGGGAGGTAGACAGCGGGTGGAACCCAAGCTCTGCCTCGTCCTAGAGAGTAACCGGGGCAGGCGGCGGGCTGTCCGAGGCTCCGCGGCCCTGCCTTTGAATGCGAGCACTCATAGCGTGAACGGTCCATGCAGCAGTTTAGCAAGCAGCCTGGTCTCTGCTAAAGAGAAGCTGGATTTTGTGGAGCCCGAAGCTTATACGGTTTTGAAAAAGATTTAAAAATCAGGTAAACAAATACACATATACTTCGAATGAGCAAAAGGAAGCAAATCCAAATGTTAAAAAAGTAGATCAATGTCATAATTGTCATAAACCGCAGCAAAATAGCATCATATTTTTATTGTCTGACACATCTCCCTAATAGTTATCGTTTTTCTGCATTTTTGCCTTAATTCTTTTTAATTGCCTCTTCAAGTGATAATTATTATATACTGTGACTTTATATAACAAAATTAGAAAGTCTTAAGATGGTTAATCAAGATTTGTTGTTTATTCTTAATAGCTTAAGAAATTTTTTTTCAGCTTCACAAATGATAATATATAAAGTTTTAGAAATGTTAGGGAAATTAGGGAAAACTATTATCTTTCTGTCATAAATGAGCTGTATGATTTCAGGGCATTTCAAGTTTTACTGTGCGAGGACTAACCTTAAATGCTCTTTGGATTGTTGATAGTCTAACCCGTTAAATGTGGATGTCCTTGTTGCAGTGTTTGAAGTTTTATGTTATTGTATTATTGTATTGTACTGCTACCATACATAAAAGGTTATCAAACACTTAGGGGCTTAAAACAGCACAAACGTATTCCTTTACATTTTTGCAAGTTAGAAGTCCCCCAGGGACTCTCGGGGTGAGGTGACTTGAAGATTTCCTGTGTTCCATAGCCTCCTAAGGGATGAGCATCACCTCTTTTGACTTTGCCTCCAACGCAAATGCCTGCGCCAATGTTTCACACCTAGTAGCTGCCCAGCAAACTTTATAAATGCATGGACAGGCCCGAACATCCTCATCTGTAAAGGACAGCGTTTAGATTTAATCATCGTGGAGGTCCTCTCAGGGTCTAATATTCTATTCTAAAGCATTTTAAGCCAGTTATTTTAATTCCTTTGTTCTATATTCAACAAAATTACCAAAATTCTTCTTCTGTTGTTTAAGAGACAGTATTAAATGTTGTGGTCAGGCCTGAGAGGTGAGAGCACTGGCTCTGGAGTCAGACCTGACTTGCGAAGGCAACGCGGTAGAGCGTTGCCGCACGGAGCAAGCAACAGCAATGGCAATAATAATGAAGATAGTAGGTGACGGGCTTTGAGGCCCTTCTAGAGGCCAGGAGCCTGTCACACACTGGATGTGGCATAACGCCCTTGGCCCTCAGCTATCCAACGAGGCAGCACCATTATTACTCCATATTACAAATAAGGTCACTGAGGCACCAACAGTCTAAGCCACATGCCCAAGGCTGCACAGCTGGCACGCGGTGAATCACCAGGTGGATGCAAACTCAGGCAGATTAAGGCGAGGTGACGCCCATAGTAAGTGTCCGACAAATGACAAGTAGGCACAGCGATCACAGTGGAGGCAGTGGAGGGAGACCGGGGTACAGACCCACTGTGAGCGAGGCCGAGCGCCCGCCGTTAAAGTTCCCGCACACGGCCAGGGAAGGTCGCGTGCGCGGGAATATGTAAAGACGACATCGTCCAAGTGCTCTTGGGGCGCATAAGGGAGCGGCTGGGGCTGGTGAGGGGGCGAGAGGGGCTTTCACAGGACGTGGCCTTTCTGCCAAGCCTTGGACGATGCGGCCGAGCGGGCTCGAGGGGACAGAGCACGCGCGAGGACGGCCGGTGGCTTCGGCGGAGGGGCTTTGAGGACATGCAGGGCGCCGGGAAGGCGCAGTGAGGTGGGTCGCGGAGGCCCGAACGTCCTGCCTGGGAGCTGGATTCTATCCTGCAGGAAACGAGGATTTTAGTGCCATTCTGAACAGCGTCTTGTGTGCTCCCGTGGAACGTCCTGCCTTGGCGAGGTCGGAGCCACCGCAGCTCTCGGCCGGAATCTGGGCTAACCTGCCGGGTGTCGCGCGCTGCTCCTCTCGCGCCGGCCCGCGCCGCGCCCTTGGCCGCGTCTCACCTGCTGAAACGTCTCGGAGTCGGGTTGCCTTCGCGCCGGTCTCCCCTCCGCCGCCGTCACTCCACAGGCCACTTGGCTTTGTAGAGCCGTTTTGGAAAATGTTTATAATGTCTCACTACTGCCTGTTCCATCTGCTCCTCGCTCCTGGAGGCCTGGCTCCGTCGCAAGGCCTGGAGTCCGGCACACGGTGCCAGGAAAGGTTAAAAATGTGGCTCTCCTCCTTCTATCATGTGTTTTTTACTGTCTTTGCATCCATCCTGCCTTGGGTGACTCAGTGCAGTCTTACCTTTGAATGAAGCCAAGTCTGTTGCTAATTCTCAAATAAAAAAAAAGAAAACATACAAGCCATCTCCCCATTAATCTCAATGGGCCACTATGACAGTGCTAACACACGTGCACAGGAACACACGTGCACACACACGCACACGCACACATGTGCACACACACGCACTGTGGCTCAAATAAATCTTCCATAGTTGTGTTTTGCTAAAACTGTGTGTGTGAGTTGCCAATGTGTAAACTTTATTTTAAAAATAAATGCTAAAGGTAATATTCATAATAAAAATCATTCTCACTCAAGAGATGGAGAGAATCAACACATTCAAAACACAGATTATTAAGGTCATTTCAGTGAAAAAGATACGGGTTTTCAGGTAAGCTTTTGAATTCTGTAGAAACATTTGACCAAAAACACATTTTACCATTATAATTTAAAAACTCTCAGCAAATAGAAAAGGAATGTTTTTGAAATAGATATATTTAACAGAAGGTTTAAGAAAATCTCAGCCTTTATCTTCTTGTTAAAATATGACATTCCTTGGAAAAACAAGCACCACATGTACTCATCATTAAATTGGTATTGACTGATCAACATTTAAGTGCACATATATAACATTCCTCGGGTGTCGGGCAAATGGGACGGGGGAGGAGGGGTTGGGTGCACACCGTCTGGGGAATGGACATGCTTGAAGCTCTGACTTGGGTGGGGCAAAAGCAATATATATTACCCAAACAGTTGTACCCCTGTAATATGATGAAAGAAGAAAAATAAAATATAACATTTTTTTGAAGAATAGTAAGTCATGTTAAACTGTTTGCAAATGTACATATTACTTTTTGCCTTAATTTAGATGGTAGTACAAGTTTCTATAATTGGCCTAGATTACCATCCTTGCTTCCTTTATTTTATAAACTCTTACTTGAATATTTTCATATTTGCATCTGCTGCCTATGGAGCATGCATTTTTGTTTGCCAATACAACTATACAGAAAAATTAAGAAAAAATACCAAAGGTCTCAATCAGCAAACAGCAAGAGCTATCTTTTGTTTTATAGTTGTAGCAAGAACTCCTCCTAGTGGACTTTCTCAGAATTATTTACTACATTTGCAGAAAAAGGCATGAGGCACAGTAATGGCATAAAATCAATACATCATAATAGCTGATTTCTTTCCCAGTGGTGCAGAACATATTTTTCTGCCGTTATGGAATAAATTGAAAGAACTTACAGCATATGTAAAGCAAGTATTGAGAAACAAGACAACCTAGATTGAACCTCTGGTTATTGTTTACCTTATACTGTGTTCTTTTATGTGGGAAAGAAACATAATTTTAATTATAGACTTATACATTAAAACTTTTCCAAAATTTATTTTTTAATAGGCTCATTATAATTGTACATATTTATGAAGTATAATTTGATGTTCTGATGCATATATATGTTGTATCCAATCAGGGCATTTAGCATATCCATCACTTTATGCATCTATCTTTTTTTTTTTTTTTTTTTTTTGAGACAGAGTCTCACTCTGTTGCCCAGGCTAGGGTGAGTGCCATGGCATCAGCCTAGCTCACAGCAACCTCAAACTCCTGGGCTCAAGCGATTCTCCTGCCTCAGCCTCCCAAGTAGCTGGGACTACAGGCATGCGCCACCATGCCTGGCTAATTATTTTGTATATATATTTTTAGTTGGTCAATTAATTTCTTTCTATTTTTAGTAGAGACAGGGTCTCGCTCTTGCTCAGGCTGGTTTCGAACTCTTGGCCTAGAGCGATCCACCTGCCTGGGCCCTCTAGAGTGCTAGGATTACAGGCGTGAGCCATCGCACCTGGCCCATCTATCATTTCTTTGTGGTGAGAAGATTCAAAAGCCTGTCTTGTAGCTATTTGGTAACACACAGTATTTACTGTTGACCATCTGTCACCCTGCCCCACAACAGGACACCAGAACTTACCTCTCCTGTCTCCTTGTAACTTTGTCCCCATGGCCAACCTCTCTCCTCCTCTTCTCCCCTCCCCTGAATATGTTAGCATCTTCTAGGTGTATTCTCACGTTTGTGAAATTGCTTTAAAAATTTATTTTTTTTACAGTTATAAAACAAGATGAATGCTAAATATTCAATTTTAAAAAAGAGCACAAACATAGTGACTGCTAATTCTTATTCCATCAAAAATTTGCACTCTGAACACTTCCTTAATGATAAGGAACAGATAGTGAAAGTTTTTATTTTTTTTAACAATTTGTGTCAAATTATAGAAGTTTAACAGAAGAAAAATAAACTAAAATTTATAATTTAAGAAAGCACTATGTATGGGAAAATGTCCAGTGTGCTTATTCTGGAAGCGACAGGAAAGCTTGGTGGAGGAAGGTAATGTGACAGTAGTGACCAGCACGACGTGAGACGCTGCTCGTCTCAGCTCTTCTGGTTGGATCCTGTTCTGCTTCTTCCCTGAACTCCTTGCTGGATATTTTCTCCGAGGTCCTGCTAACTGAGTGTACACGTGAAGTAAAATCCCAGACGGGCCGACTGCCCTGAGTACAGTGTTTGTTTCCGCCAGATGCGCTGCTACGCCGCTGCAGGAACTTCCTGGCGCGGTATCCCGAAAATGACTCCTGCGCAGCGGAACACCCAGCGCTTAACGTTACTGCAAGGTGAATAACCACGGGCTTTACGTAACAATCTGCTCTATGTTACAAATGATAAAAGGAGATAATTTTTTAAAAAGCCACATTCCTACAGGTCATTAAAATGAAAACGTCCTCTTATTGGAACACAGAACTTCCTTGTTTTCATTCTTACGACAGATGAATTATAGTACATGACATTGTCCCATACATCTGTAATAAGAGAAGTTGTAAGCCACATTCTTGACTTGAATTATTTATTAGTAGTTCCAACAGTGCAAATGACTTTCTGAAATAAAGCTTCTTGGGATTAATGTACCTCTATCCTGCAATTTAGTGAACACATTTTGGTATTTTTTATTACTAGCTACAACTTCTCTTTAATCATGATACATCATTCTGTACGTGTAACATATTGGATGCACATATAGTTGATTAAGCATTACTGCTTTGAAATCTGTTGGCTTTTTACCACGTTCAAAGAACATACTTTTCCCCCCAGTGTCTGAACAAATTTATGATTTAATTGGTACAGACGGAGTGCTAAATGTAACTAAACAAATACTGTAAAGCAGCACACCGTTTATGGTGGTCTTTACATACCAGTCATGATTTATTCAGACTGGCATGTTTAAATATGAAGCCACTAAGAGCGACTGTTCCGCATAGCCTCACTTTCTGCCACAGTGGGTGTAAGGGACGGTCTGTGGTCACGATGGGAGGAAGGGCTCTCGCTTTACAGGTGACAATCACTCACAAATCACTGATTAGCGTCACACTAAGATATAGTCGCTGGTTCAGTTTGTTTATGACACATTTTACCTTTTTTTTTTTTTTTTTAGAGATGTGGTCCTGCTCTGTCACCCAGGCTACAGTGTTGTGGCATGATCACAGCTCACTGCAGCCTTGAGCTCCTGGGCTCAGGTGATCCTCCTGCCTCAGCCTCCTGAGTAGCTGGGACTACAGGCATGCGCCACAACATCTGGCTAATTCTTAAAACTTTTTGTTTGGGCAGGGTCTCACTATGTTGCCCAGGCTGGTTTTGAGATCCTGACTTCAAGAAATCCTCCTACCTTGACCTCCAAAAGTGCTGGGATTCCAGGTGTGGGTCACCACAGCCCACATCTTACTTTCAATGTATTATCCAATGCCTTTTCGAGGTGTCATGTGTAGTCTGGTCTCTGAACATTTCCTCAGGACATTTCTCTCCCTCTTGCTGTGCTCAAACCTGAGCTAGAGGCCTTGTCAAAATACAGATTGCTGGGCTCACCCTCAGAGGTTCTGAGTCAGTATTTCTGGGTAGTGCCTGGGAACATGCATTTCCAACACGTGCCCGGAAATACTGGTGCTGCTCTATGCCTCCACATTTTGTGGGCCACTGAGCTACCAGAATCTGACCTGTATTACGCCTAAGACAAATCCCACCCTGTCCCCGTGCATCTCATTTTCTTCACTTTCTATCAACATTCATTTCTGTCTCTTGGTATTTGGTATTACTAGATTGTGTCATTTAATATATGTTTGGTTTGACTGTAAACCCACTGAAAACAGAGAACATTAGAACAGTGTATTTCAAAAGTGTGGTTCACCAAATACCTTTATCAATATCCCCTGGAAAATTTGCTAAGAAGCTTGTCCCTGGGCTGCACCCCAGAAAAGAGGCTTTGAGGAATGTGGTTCCAAAATTTGTAATTGACAACTCTTTAGATTATTTTCTGCACGCTGAAAATGGTGCACAACTTCCTGGAAACAGCATCATGTATGTCGGAGGGACTATGTCGGAGGGACGCGGTGCTCCCTCACAGGCTTGCACAGTGTTCCTGAAGTGGCGTCCAGTGGAGAAAGCTGAGTGCTCAGGGCCAACCTTGGGGCCCCCCTGAGTGGGCCAGAGTGGAGACTGGGGCCACTCCTTCCACCCCCTTGAGCTGAGAAAGCCCATTCTCCAGCCACTGCCATGGGAGGTGCACCAGGGACTGGGGAGGGAGGAAGGACACCTGAGCTTCACTAGCCACACCTGCCACACCAGGTCACAGCATGGTCACTATCGGATCACCTCCCAGAGGAGAATCAGGCTCTGTGCTCAGAGCCGATTTCTAAAGGAAACACAGAAAATACAGGGAATGCCGTATGTTTGAATTTTGCGAGCCTTCTTACTCACAGCCAGGCTGTTGACATCAGCTGGTCTGTGGGCCACTCTGCTTTGCCAGAAAGGCCTACTAGGGACGAAGTTAAGAAAAGGACGTACTCAGTGCAGCGGGAGGTGGACATCTTCCCAGCTGGCTTCTTCACTGTCACGGCTGGTACCTTTCTGCCCTTTGCCCTTTCTCTCCCTACAGGTGGTGTTGCATCTTCTAGGACCGCTCTGCCTGGCTCAGCTTCTCGTGTCATGGTGGTCTCTCGGTGACTGGCCCGGCAGCTGGTTCCCAAGAGACAGGAAGGGGAAGCTGTCCCCCCAGAGGCCAAGCCGGGCTGCTGCCTCCTCCCCCCACTGTGTTCTGTTGGCTAAGGGAGCCACAGAGCCTCCCCCACGCCCAAGGCCCCTCGCAGAATAGCATTCGGGTGGGGGACATTGTCCATCTGTGGAAAATACAATCTGCTACATTTACAAATTAAAATTGGCAAAGCATAGTGATTAGACGTAGAGAGAAAGTGAGAGAAATGAATCAGAAATCATTCCAAGGTTTCTAGGTTAGGGGATGAGAGACAATGATGGCCCCTCCAACACTGCTTTATGTAAAAGATAAGTTGAGTTTTGGACATGTTAGGATGGTTGGATATGGGGTGTTAGGGCATATCTAGATAGAACTATTCAGTGGTTAGCTTACGTCTGATGCTTGGTCTGGGTCCACCATGTAGATCCAGCCATCAGCACGTATGTGGCAATCCGGGGGTGAATGATAGCATGAAGGGGAGGGGACCCATTGCTGAAATCTACACGCTTGGGGCAGGAAACTAGAAGAGCTGTCACAGGAGTAGTAGAAGAATGATGGCCCAGTCAGAGGGGAAATCAAGGTAGTGAAGCTCTTCAGGAAAGGACTGTCGGCAGCCGGCAGAGACATGAAGTAAGATGCACTGAAAGATGGGGTCTGTGTTCTCGATGAGCTAATGAACATCCGTGTGCATGTACCGTTTCAATGGAGCTGTGGGAAGATGGAGAGAAGGCTTGTGAGCTGAGGCTTGAAGGAGAGAAAGAGAAGGGGGGACACTATTCTTTGGAAGTTTGAATAAAAATGGGAGGCGATTAGTCAGGCTGTAGCCTGCAGAAAAGTCTTTGTCAGGATGGGAGAGAAAAAGCACATGGGGGGGTGGAGGAGAAGGAGCACAGACAGAGGCGAAAGGGGCACAGACACAGGTGAGAAAGCGCTGTTTTGGAGGGGGGTGGGGAGGCGGGGTCTGAGGGTCGCCTCACATTCTGAGAGTGGAGGAGGGGACCTCAGAGCGGCGGGCAGGGGGTGAGGGTGAGTGGCAGAAGGTGGACCGGCCTCCTCTGGGAGGGAGCCGCTGTTGTTGATAAAATCATAGGCAAGTTCATCTTCTAACATGAAGAAGTTAGGGACTGTGGTGGCATCTTGAGGACAGCAGCCAAGATCTGGAATATTTAGACAAGGGAAGAATGAATCTAGGACAAGGAAAAGGACTGAGCAGTGGTGGTGAGTGTCCAGCTGAGCTGGAGACACACGTTTTAATGGTGCCGTCCTGCATGGCTTCCCGAATCCTCCGTCAGCGCTGGGGAGGAATGGGAAGAAGAAAAGGCATGAAGGAATTAAAGATGCTTGTGACTGAGCAGTTCTGGCAGTCAGTTATGGGGTCCAGAAAGGACAGCAAAGGCAGAGAGGAAGGGAGCTCTTTTAGCTTGACGATCCGTACACCGTACACCGGGTAAGGAGCTGACGTTGGTCCTTGCCTGGAATTACTCAGTATTGAATTGGACAGTTGTCCTCTTTCTCTCCTTCCACTTCTTGGGTGTAGAATTTTATGTCTAACTAGTTTGTGAACCAAATTAAGTCATACATATAGAAAATACAAAAAATATTAATGCAAGAACACACATACATGATCAAATGAGCAAGGACACCTCATAGCTACTTAGCATTTTACAGTTCTCTAAGATTATCAAAATGTTTTTATGCTTTTTCAGACTTTCAGTTAAAAGATGAAGAATTTCTGGGGATCTAAGGTGCCCAATGGTGACTGTAGTTAATAATCCTTTACTGTACACTTGAAATTTGCTAAGACAGTAGGTCTTAAGTGTCCTCCCCACCCTCAAAACAGTCACTATGTGGGGTGACGCATCTGTTAATTAACTTGATTGTGGAAATCATTTCACAATGTATACATATATCAAATTATCGTATCTTACACCCTGAATGTATACAATTTTTGTCAATTATACCTCAATAAAGCTGGAACACATGTATTTTTTATCCTTTTTTAAAACAAGTAATGAATGAATGTATTCTACTTGTAAAATATTCAAATATGATAGAAAGAACAGAAGATGCAAGACCCTTGCAAAGTCATTCTCCACCTTGATGGGGAGCACCGCCCAGAGTTTGATGTGCACGGAGCTCTTTCTCCAGCCCTTAAGATGGGAGGTGGCCTGGCTGGCAGAGGAAGGCGAAGGGATTGGGGGCTGAGGAGCTCCAGAACCAGCCTGTGTGATCTGGGGCAGGCTTCTTAAATTCCCAGGTGCTCAGTTTCCTCACCTCTAAAATGGGTCAGGAGATACTTTTAATTGGAATCTCTTTTCAAATTTGGGACAGAAATGGGATGGAGAACAAAATTGTTTAAAAATGTATTGAGTCAAGAAAATTTCCACCCTAAGAAAGTATATCCCTTCCAAGCTCTAGTTTCTTCTCTCAGGGATGATGGAAGTACCAAACAAGATCTGATAAGAGAATACCAATCACTGAGTTACAGCAACATTGGGGTTTTTGTATTCTTAGAAAAACGAATGTTTCTGTGAAGTGCCACACTAATTGTCCCAGGCACATTTGTTTAGCTGAGGTATTTAAAGAAGAATGAGACTTAAATACTCCTTAAAGATGGCAAAAAATAAGACAACATAAAACAGCAAAGTTGCATCATGATTTCAAGGAAGATCGCTGCCTTCCAGATAAGAAGGCCGGTTCTCTTGTCCACTGCTGTCCCCGAGAAAATCCTTAGATTTTATTTGGGTAAAACTGAGCATTCTCCTACTGCAGAGTTTGCTGTTTCTTTTGCCAGGGATTATTGCTTTGTCCCTGATCAGAGAATTAACCTTTTGGAGGCCTTGCTAAAAGTTTCTCACTGCCTAGTTTTGTTCAGGAGAACTTTTCTGCACTTGCCCCATCAAAATTCAAGCAGAAAAGGCTTAGACGAACAGGTGTCATCAAACCTGCCCTCCTGGCAGCTGGCTCACTCCCAGGCCCCTTCCTGACTTGGGAGGCTGGATCTGAAGCAGCAGAGGACCCATCGCTTGTGGCCCCAAGTGTGCTAAGGAGTCCCTTTGCACTGCGGAGGACTCAGGGCGCATGTTTTAAACATAAAACATTTATTTGGTACTTTTTCAGAATCAGAGGCTTCAGGTCTGGGTCATGTCACTGTTCCTGAGGATGTCGCTCAGCATGTTTGTTCTGATTTGTGACTTATTCTTGTCCAGTGAAGCTGGGTGTGCCAGTAGAAACACACAGTTAACTGAAATATGTTATTTTTTCAAAGCTACAGCCTATCGCCTCGTGCCTGGCTCTGCTCGAACCTCAAGCCCTCACCATTTGCTTGTATTGCATTAGGAGTTGCATTACAGTGAGAAGAAGGAAAGAGAAAGGGGCAGAACTCATAGCCGACCTTGTTGCTGCCAGCTGATTCCATGGGCTGCTATTTTCCGGGAGAGGGAGAAGGGGTTCTGTCTTGAGAGTATGTAGTTTTTGAGCCTCTGGGCTTTTGATCTTTGCTCCAAGAAAAATAAAAAATAAAAGCTTAACACAAAATAGGGTAGAATTTTGGACTTGGGAGCACTACTGAGAATCTGGCATACATATTAAGGCTCCATATTTCTAAAACCCTTTCAGTTACAGCCATTTTTAGAGATATTCTCCCTGTTGACCCTCAGCTCAATCCATCAGGGAGACTGCACAGGTGTTGTTAGCCCCACTGCTCAGGGGAGGAACGCTCAAGGTCAGCTGGTCAGTGGTGGGGCCAGGACATGGGCGTCAAGACTGCTGGTCTACCTAGTAAGCCGCTTCATCAGCATATCCAGCTGGAACTGCAGAGGGATGTGGTGATATGCCAAGAGTCTCAGAAATCTCCCATTTCTATTTCTATTTGTATACGTAATAATCCAAAATTTTAAGAAAACAAAACAGATGAGTCTTAGATTCTACCTGCTTTGCCAAATAGAGTTCCAGCTACTTAAATTCTTAAATTCACCTACAGATTCACCTTTGTAAATGAGAACAAAGTATTCTGTTACTAACAAAATTTTAATGCTCTTAAGGTAGAATTATACCTTGCATTTACTTGGTATATTTTTTCCAGGATAGCATAATAATTTCCAAATTTTATTTATTTATTTACTTATTTTATTTCAGAATTTTATGGGGGTACACACATTTTGGTTACATAACTTGCTTTTGTACAGTTTGAGTCAAAGTTGTAAGTGTGTCATTCACCCAGGTAGGGTGCATTATACCTGTTAGGTGTGAATTTACCCATTCCTTCCTCCCCTCTCTCACCTACTTGATTTCCCTTGAGTTTTACTTCCATAGGTGCACGTAAGTGTTGATAGATTAGTTCTAATTTATTATTGAGTATATGTGGTATTTGTTTTTCCATTCTTGTGATACTTCACTAAGAAGTATGGCCTCAAGTTCCATCCAGGATGTTACAAAAGATACTAGATCACCATTTTTTTTTTATAGCTGAGTAGTATTCCATGATATACATACACCACATTTTATTAATCCACTCGTGTTGATGGGTATTTGGGTTGATTACACACCTTTGCGATTGTGAATTATGCAACAATAAACATTTGAATACAAGTATCTTTTTAATAAAATGTCTTTTTTTTCATTGGGCAATACCCAGTAGTGGGATTTCTGGATCAAATGGTATTTCTATTTTTAGCTCTTTGAGGTATCTCCAAATTATTTTCTGCAGGGGTTGTACTAATTTGCAATTCCACCAGCAGTGTATGAGTGTTCCTTTCTCTCCACATCCTCACTAATATCTGTTGTTTTGGGACTTTTTGATAAAAGCCACTGTCACTGGAGTTAGGGGATATCTCATTGTGGTTTTGATTTGCATTTCCTTGATGATTAGAGATGTAGAGCATTTTTTCATGTGTTTGTTGGCCATTAGTCTATCTTCTTTTGAAAAGTTTCTGTTCATGTCTTTTGCCCACTTTTTAATGGGTTGTTTGATTTTTTTCGCTGATTTGCTTGAGTTCTTTGTAAATTCTTCTTATCAGCCCTTTATCAGATGTATAACATGCAAATATTTTTTCCCATTCAGTAGGTTGTCTATTTGCTCTGTTGTGTCTTTGGCTGTGCAGAAGCTTTTCAATTTGATCAGGTCCCATTTATTTATTTTTGTTGTTGCTGTGATTGCTTTGGGGGTCTTGTTCATAAATTCTTTGCCTATGCTGATATCTATAAGAGTTTTTCCAACATTTTCTTCTAAAATTTTTATAGTTTCATATTCCCAAATTTTAATTAGCTAATTAATATTCACTGTAGGAGTCAGATTATAGAATTTAAAAATTCTGTATAGAGGCCAGGCGCGGTGGCTCAAGCCTGTAATCCTAGCTCTCTGGGAGGCCGAGGTGGGCGGATTGTTTGAGCTCAGGAGTTCGAGACCACCCTGAGCAAGAGCGAGACCCCATCTCTACTATAAATAGAAAGAAATTAATTGGCCAACTAATATATATAGAAAATATTAGCCGGGCATGGTGGCACATGCCTGTAGTCCCAGCTACTCGGGAGGCTGAGGCAGCAGGATTGCTTGAGCCCAGGAGTTTGAGGTTGCTGTGAGCTAGGCTGACGCCATGGCACTCACTCTAGCCTGAGCAATAAAGTGAGACTCTGTCTCAAAAAAAAAAAAAAAAAATTCTGTATAGAATCCTAGTTAGGGTGCTTTTGTTTGAAGTAACAGAACTCCACTCAAAGTGGCTTA
Organism: Mirza zaza; assembly: GCA_008750895.1. Lineage (NCBI taxonomy): Eukaryota > Metazoa > Chordata > Mammalia > Primates > Cheirogaleidae > Mirza > Mirza zaza. The sequence goes on from VSMD01067265.1 coordinate 187,954, forward strand.
AATATTAAGGCTACTCATTGGCTAATGTGATTAATCCCAGGGTAAGGGAGCGACTCCAGAACTGATTCACTCAGCAATTCAATGCCGTGCTGAAGGCTAGGTTCCCCTGACTCTCCGCTCTGCCACTCCCAGTGTCACGTTGCCGTGACTCCCAGGATCTTATGCAGGCTGCTTGCTAGGGCTCCATGCTTCCCTGTTGTGTCCAAAGGAGAGTTGCCCCTGAAGCCTCCATAGAAGAATGAATATGGATCCTTCCTGGAAGCCCCTCGTCATGTCTGATTGGCTCTAACTGAATCCTAATCCCAATCCTGAACAGATCACTGATGAGATAAATGGACCTACTCAAACCTGATTAGATTAACCAGGGTCCACTGCTGTATGTGGGGATAGATTTGGTTTCATGGAGTCACGTGGACTCTGGGGGAGTGGTTAGAACAAATTTCAGGATGAGGGAGAGAGGAAGACCCACAGAGAATTCTTAATTTTGGCAGATCTCAATTGACATTTCACTTCATCTACAGTGGCATGAACTCCAAGACAGATCTGTGTGCATAAAACGATCACTAATCAAAGTGATTACTGGGTGACAGGGTTTATAGTCTCCCAGGAAAAACAACCAACTCAAGACAAGACAGGCTTGGGCTTGAACCTGTTTTTCTACTTCAAGCAACATAATGTTTGGCAAATTACTTAAACCTTTGAGGTTCCATTTACTGATTTGTGAAGGGAGAATGATGACAGCAAATTTAGGAATGCCATTGTGAACCTAAAAATAGAATTTAAGCACACACAAATGTGACTTGACACTTTACCCAAATTCACCAATAGCTGAAAATACCATGAAAACAACAAAAGAGATTTGTTGCAAAAGAGATTTTCCATCTCTAAATCTTGGGAAGTACAGAAGACCAGTGTGAATTCTTGGTTCACAGCATTTTGTTACATCCTATGGAAAAGTAAATACCTCCAGTAAACTGTGTGGAATGGCTTGCCATATGCTAGTCTTGTCAATATCAGAACCACTTTGAGGCCACCAGACGTGCTAATCCTTTGTTGTAACAATTCTTAGATGTTTTTACATGTAGTGTGATCAAGGGAATATTCATTTAACAAGTATTTACTGCAAGGCCAGTGTGTGCCAGGCAGTTTTGCAGCACCAGGGCTACAGCAGTGTTACATGACACACATGTTCAGATAATAGTTTTATTTCCTTAAGCAACATCCTTTATGTGTAGGAAATTTTTGGTGATGCCTTCTGAATGGCTTGGATTCCTCTAATATTTGTATGTTCTTTACCCAGATCCACAATCAGTTTTAACATAAAAGTCAAACTGGGGGCTCATGCTATTATTAACATTTTAATATTTACTTGATGATAAGAAAATGGTTAGATAGAGCATACTATTAGCTACCATTTTTTGAAAGCTCACCACATGCCAGACCTTGTACTAAGCACCTTCCAACTCACTTGTTTCTAAGGATAGAACTTCCCCAGGAGTGCCGGCAGGCTCTGGCCGGGGATTTGCGCTAACACGTACATAGGCGCTGGCACGTGCGGCATGTGCTAATGCCCTGGGCTCGAGATGACCGGGGAGCCCGGGCACAGAGTGGCGTAGGAGCGCTGGCTGCTTAAGTCAGGGTCCACGGCTCTGCCTCGAATGCCGAACTCAGCACTGGAAGCTGCCTTACCTTTGACCTTCCGACCTTGTCAACAGATGCCCTCTCTTGACATGCTGTTGCTAAGATTTATTTTGCTTTAGAGATTGTTTTGTTACTTTCCATGTCATTGGCTTCATGCCGCGCCTTCGTCCTGTACCTTTTACAGGCTGTTCAGACATCAGATCTGGCTCTGTGAAGAGGGCTGTTTGGGGGCTTTGTTGCAGCTTATCATGTTAAAGGCCTCCCCGCGTTACTTTGCTAAGATAGATGGCGAAGCTTAGATATGTAGGTGGCATCCGCTGGTGTCGGTGAGAAGCACAGTGTCAATCATGCCTTGAGTTACCGAATGTGCAACTGCGGGCGGAGCAGGGTGGATATCCACAGCACAGCCACAGGCCGGAGCTCCGTCTGCTCTGGGCTCTAGGTGGGGTTTGCGCCTAGACAGAGGAGAGTTGTCTGGCTGGTGGGAGCAGCTGACTTTGAACTGGACTAGCCACCGGGGCAAGGGGACTCTTCATGGGTATGCAAGGTGGAAGCAGCCTCACACTACTTCCAGCCCTTCTTGACAGAAGAATTTAATTTTCTTTTGCTGTCTGACTTGTTTTTTCTTAAAACAGAATTTTATTTCTAGGAAAGATCGTGCGGCACAGCAGCAAACCATCAGCAAGAAACGAGCAGAGACTGTATCACAACCTGATGTCCCTCCCTCCCGTTTCTGCTGTGTGCCACGTCACCCCCATTTCGGAGCTGTCACTCGGTAATACAGCAAGCATATCAGAACCCCAGGCGTGAACCAAAGGGCATCCTGGCAAATACAATGTTGCCTCCAGTGTTCTACTCGCAGCAATCCGACTGTATGAGGACAAACATTTCTCTACACATTCCTTTCGATGGGTTTTATTTTTGTCACATCTCCTAGGATGCAATTTGACACTCTTTAACAAAATTCTCTGATAGCTGAAAATACCATAGATACAACAGACCAGGAAACAGGAATGGAGAGAAATTCTTCTTATACACTCATGGAGGGAGGAAAATAGATAAGGTGTGTATAAGAAGAAGAAATGAGGATAATTATATGAACATTCATTAAGAACATTAAGGCTGATTTATGAATAGCTTCTATTGCCCTCATTAAATGTTCCCATTAGTTTTTAATTTCAGTTTGTCATCAAGCCAGTATATCTTTACATTTAGAGACCAGAATGCAGAGCTAGTCATATATATATATATTTATATGTATATATTCATACATCTATTTGTCCATCTATTATTGTTAATTCAACAAATATGCACTGTGTGTTTCCCAGATGTCACATCTTCTAGGACATGAGGATGTTGTCACGTGCCCTGTGACTGTTCCTAAACTGTCTGCAGCCTCAGTCTCCTCATGTGTAAAATGGGAATAATTATGTGAAGAGGGTGCTGCCCTCACTGTAATGTTTACCCTGAAGAATTGCGATGCACAATAGTGTGACCAGAGAGCCCGGTTCAGGGTCTGGCATGTAGTGAGGCCTCCTGCCAGTGGGACCCACCGTGCAAGGACCAGGGTGTTTTGGGGAGAAGGAGTGAACTTTGAATCAGGTGGTGACTCTTTCAGAGTTTCATACTGACCCTGTGACTTCAAACGAGTTCAATCTGTTCTTTGGTATCTGTCTTTTAAAAATAGGTGTCATAATATTTGCAAAGAGTTCTTGTGGGCATTAGAGATAATGTAAGAATAAAGGCTTAGTGCATCCACCAGCAGGGAAAAAGGGACTCAAATATCGGATTGTTTGGAAGGACTGTGAAATGTCCCTTTTTTCTCTAACCAAATATTTTCCCCTGACCTTACTATTGTGCTTAAAAAGTCACACTGTACAATGCTTTCTGTTAAGGCACCAAAACATGCTGGGAAAAGTTCTAAAATGATCTGTTAGGGGAAGGATTTTGATCAGGCGTTAGTTATGTAAACAAAGGAGATGGGTGCAGCAGATACCAGAGCCCAGAGACTGAGAGATGAGGGAAGGGGATTCTGAAGGTGCCACGAGGACCTAAAAGGAAGGTCACGCTGGGAAGCCTGGCCCCCGTCCCGGTAGGTGCTGAGGCCCCGGGATGGAGAGCAGACTGGGGAGGGCTCCGCAGTGGAGCATTGTCTGGGGCACAGCAAGCCCGTCAGATGACAGGCACTTCTCAGGTAGCTCTTTCTGTAGGGTGATCATTACTAATGAAATTGTACCTGATCTTCAGTGATGATAAATTCTTATCAAAAGAAAAAATTACTTTAAAAAGAAGTAGCCCGATTAACCCTCCTTAACCATTAGGACACTGGAAGAACTAATTCAGCATCTGCAGAGTGCATGGGAGTATTGGCTGCCTATGTCAAAAGGGTCCCATGGTCATTCATTTTGGGACTCCCTGCATGTATCGTTCTCTTGTGTAAGAGCAACATGTATTAGTGCATTAATAGCGCTGAGAAGCCCTGCTGTAAACACATCTGCTTGGCTGCATTTAAGCCAGTGTTTCTCAAATTTATTTGACCACAGGCCACTTATTCAGGTCCCACAGAATCTGAGAAACATGGATCTTTGAATGAGGCCGATCTCATGGTGACAAATTGTGGGATTCACTATTGTGCATCACATAGCCTAGAGTAATGTCTTAGTCCATTTCATATTGCTATAACAGAATACTTCAGATTGGGTACTTTATAAAGAAAAAAGGTTATTTAGCTCATATTTCTGCAGGCTGGGAAGTAAGAAAAGCATGGTGCCAGTATCTGCTCAGCTTCTGGTAAGGGCCACAAGCAAAGTGAAAATACAGTGGAGAAGGTCAAAGCACAAGTAGACACATGTGAAGAGAGACCAAACAGGAGGAAGCTACCTTATAACAATCTGTTCCATCAGGAACTCATCCATTCCTGAGAGAACTAACCCAGTCTTGCCAGAGTGAGTAGCCACTCACCACCATGGGAACGCACCATTCATGAGGGATCTGCCCAGTGATTCAAACACCTCCCACTAGTTCCCACCTTCCAACACTGCCATACCAGGGACCACATTTCAACATGAGTTTTGGTGAGGACGAACTCAAACCATATCTAAGCCATAGCAAATAGGTACTAAATCCTTGGAATTGCCCTGAAGTCAGAAATATTGATTAATTCACTCAATCAGTCAATATGTATTGAGGACTTATCTTGTGCCAAGCACATTCTGGGCATGGGGAACATGGAAATGAACTGAGAAGACAAAATCTCTGGTCTCTTGGAGCTTGCATTCCATCGAAGCCGCATTAAACACGCAAATGTGTGGTGTGCAGGTGGAGTTCCAGCTGGGAAAGAGACATGAAGCCCAATCAATGAGGGTGCTCTTTTCCACCAGGTGCTGGAGGAAGGTGGCTGGGCTAAGGTGACAGTTGAGCAGAGGTCTGATGAGGAGCAGGAGTGAGCCACCAGGATACCTGGGAAAGAGTCTTCCAGGTGGAGAGGGCAGTCACTGCATAGCCCCTGGGGCAGAAGCTGCCTGAGCTACTTGAGGAGCAGCTGGGAGGGGAGCGACCAGAGCTGATGGAAGGAGGGAGAGGTCAGCAAGGGTGCTGGGGCAAGGCAGATGGACAGAGCCCTCAGGCCATGGCAAAGACTCAGGACTAGGTCCTAAGGGGGATGTGGACCCAGAAAGAGTCCTGAGCAGAGGGATGTCAGGCCGGGTCTTGTTTTAATGGGTTACTGTGGCAGATGTATGCAGGGTCAACTGCACAGAGGCAGGGATGCAGCAGCGATAGTTAGGAGGCTCCTGATCTATCCTAGGTGAGAGGCCTTAATGGGTGGGCCCAGGCTGGTGGCAGTGGAGATGACGAAAAGGAGTTGAATCATGTAGATATTTCTAAGTTACAGCAGAGTTTGCTTGTGCGTTAGGTGTAGAATCAAGTGAGGATCATGGAGGTTTGATGAGTAAATAGATGATGTAAACCAGCTGGTCTCCAAGGACCACTCTAGGTAACTCAGGCTATACTACTCACCAGCTGTGCGACCTGGAGCAGGGCATGCACCTTCTCCAACTGTGCAACAAAGTTCAAAATACCTACCCATAGGATGAGCTGAAACAATAGAAGCCAAGTCCCTGTTAGGAACACATCATATGTCATCAGGGAAATGAAAATTAAAAGAAAAATAACTTAGTGCTACTCACCTATTAGAAGGGCCAGAATCCAGAACACTGACACCACCAACTGTTGATGAGGTTGTGGAGCAACAGGAACTCTCACTTATGGCTGACAGGAATGCAAAATGGTATAGCTACTTTGGAAGGCAGTTTGGCAGTTTCTTAATAAATTAAACATATGTTTATCATGTGATCCAGAAATCATTTTCCTTGGTATTTACCCAAAGGAATTAGAAATTACCTCTGCACAAAATCCTGTACATGGATGTTTATAGCAGCTTTATTTATAATAGTCCACACTTAGAAGCAACCAAGATAGTCTTCAGTAGGAATATGAATAAATAAACTGTGGTACACTTAGGCATTGGGATATTATTCAGCAACTAGAAAAAAAAAAGATATCAAGCCACAAAAATATGTGGAGGAAACTTACATGCATATTACTAAGGGAAAGAAACGTGTCTGAAAAGTCTACATATTGTGTGATTCCAACTATATGACATTCTGGAAAAGGCAAAACTATGGAGACAGTAAAAGATCAGGGGTTCCCAGGCATTAGGGGGGAGGCAGTTTGAATAGGTAGAACACAGAGGATTTTCAGGGCAGCGAAGCCATATCATTATACATTTCTCCAAACCTATAGAATTTATGCCACCAACAGGGAACCCTAATGGAAACTGTAGACTGTGGGTGACAATGATGTGCCAGTGTAGCTTCCTCAGTTGGAACAAATGCACCACTCTTGGGGGGTGTTGAGAATGGGGGAGGTTGTGCAAGGGTGAGGCAGGAGGTATATGAGAAATCTCTTTACTTTCTGCCCAGTTTTGCTGCTAAAACTGCCTTAAAAAATGATGTCTTAAAAAAAAGTACCCATAAGGAATCTATACCATAATTTACATCATCGATAAGAGGTATATTTAGCAATCAAAATGGCCACAATTTAAAAACACATATGCCAATTAAGTAAATACAATGAAAGGAATGGCTATTGGGGAAGGGAAGAAGTTGGATCCTTAAATGTGAGTTTATTCGACTATGTGAACAGAAGAGCAAGTACGCACAGAAGCTGAGAGCAAAGGTGGGAAATACATCTTTGGGAACACACATCCAGTGAGACTTGTTGGTTTTTGAGCAATGGGCAGCACCAGGTGTGCATAATTAATCTATTGTTCCAATTCCTGAATGCAGTGCTGGAGTTCGCTCTTTAGAATTGTGGCCAGGTGCCCTCAGCGTGAAGTAATTCAAAAGCCCTCCCTGCAGCAGCAGAAAGCCCCTCCTGGCAAAAACAATGGCACCGTCGGGAGAGGAGTAAACTGAAGGACCTTTGTGAGGTAGAGTTTCACGTTTGTCGCGAGTGAAGGAGGTGGTGTGCTCTGCCCGCCCTCTCTCCTGGCGCAGCGGTGGGCAGGCAGTTCTTCCCCTCAGGGGAGACCAGGCAGGGCCTGCGGGGGCTGGGGGGCAGGAGGAGGCTGGGGGCGTGGGTGCCACCTACTCAGGCAGCAGCACTGTTTGTGTGCTGCTCCTCACTGCTTGGCAATCTCACATAGACAATGTGGTTTTACAAGTCAGGCAAGGTCTTCAGATGTGAACTTTGCCTAAGTAAATAAAGCCATCTGTCTAGTGCAAAGTTTTTTGTTCCATAGAGAAGTGGCTTCTTTGGAAAATGATTAAACGTTCAGCTGTTTCAGGAGAAACAAACGCTGCTTTCTTTTCTCTTTTCTTATCTTTAAGGAAAATTAATCACTTTAAAATGGAAGAGTAAAGAAAATATATAGATTCAAGTTGAGCAGAGTATAAGTTATTATTTTTTAAAAATGCAGGATAGTTTGAGAATTTTTGTGTCAAGTTTTTAAACTGTGGTACAACCTAAAGTAACTAAGAAAAACCTTTTTTAAAAATCATGTGTCTACAGAATAGTCATGCCATACGTAATTTATCTGCCTCTAACGTCACAAACCAGTATAACTACAATTAGACATGTAAGTAATCATTAGCTGTATTCTGCATTGCAAATTTAAAATTCCTCTCCCTGGAATAATACATTTAAGAATTCCCAAAGTCATAATGAAATGACTGTGAGCTTGACCCAGTCATCTCCACGGAGGGTATGTGTCATCACAGACTTAGGCCATAAATCAACTGGGGGAAGCTGCGGCAAGCTAGTCAAAATGAAAAGCAAGACAGTTTTTATCTTCAAATTGAAATTAGCCTATGCTTAATTTTGATTTAAAATTAAACTATATTAGAAGAAAACCCAGGGAACTACAAGCTTCAAAGTTGTTACTAGAACTTAATTCCCTTTGGAAATTAGCTCATGCTGAATATATGAGCTAATATGAGCAAATTTAAGCTGATACTATTCGCTCATGTTGATGATATGATAATAAAATGGCAAAAAATTATTATACCAAAATTACTTTTGAGCAGATTCAGATTCAGTTTGTTCATTATTAATTTGGGGTGTCTAATTTCTTTGTCAAATGAAAGTGACAAAGAGATAATTTGTTAACTTGCCTAAAATTATTTAAATTATGTAAGTTTCCTAAGAGAAAGAATATTTAATCAAAAAGAAAAATATCGAGGAAACTATTTTTCAATGAGGGTTTTCAAATCCACCTAGAAATCTTCATTCTAAGGTTTGTTGGTAATTTTGTATACTGCATTTGATACATAATTGTTTGGACAAAATGGTATTCTCCTGGTTTATTAATAATATATTACTTACAAGTGTTGGTAAATTATGCTTTGCATCTTTATTGATTTTACTATCGAATGTTGAAGAACTCACTACTGAATGTTGATTCTGGAACATTCTTCTTTCTGCCCAACTGCATTTTTCAGTACAAATTAAACTTGTTTTATTTTGTTCTTTGCTCTGACTATATCTGTGTAGGGCAGATAAAGAGTGGGCCTCAAGGACCAAAATAATGAAAAAAAAATCCTAAAAATCACCCAGTCTATTCCTCTCTCTCTACTCAAAATTTTATAAACTATTTAGAATTAATCTGTCTTATACTTGGTGATTTATGTAACTTTCACTTAATTTAATTCATTATTTTAAAGCAGAAACAAATGTCTTGAATACGTATTAAGCAATTTTTTTTTTGGTGATGCCCTCAAATGGCAGAGAGAGAGGCAGTTTAGAGTTTGGGATCAGTGAGCTGGTAGTCCATCATGCCCAAAGCCAGAGTAGGTGATATATAGTGAGCAGGAGCCTAGGAAGATCACCTGGATTATGAATAGATTTACCAAAAATTTAAAAACATGTGGATCTTATTCTTTAGGTAAGTGACATGCCCACATCATTGTTAGCTCCAGTATGAGGATGGCTGAAATGTGAACAGGTCAGCAGATAATTTAGGAGGTTTTTACAAAGTCTTGGCAAGATGCTATAAAGCTTGAATCAAGGCAGCTGAAAGCAAGAAAGCAAATTTGAGAGAAATTTATTTCGTGGATGAAATTTGCAGGATTTCTGGCTAACTCAACATTGAGTAAAAGGAAAAAGAAGGGTTGAAACCTCTGGGAGGTTGATCCTGGGGACATGATGATGTTAACTACAACAGGCAAGGGGAGAACTGTGATGAGAGTAGCATATTAATGTGAAAATTACCAAAAATGCAAGGTACTACTGTATCAAGAATAAGAGTTTTAAATGCTACAGCCACAAGCAATGAGGTTTAACAATGCTGTTTAAATTATAGTCAACACTGAACCACTTCCTCAATCGTATTTCACTTCTTCATCTAGATTAAGCAATTTGAAATCTCAGAGATCTACCTACCTCACTGATAGTTCTTCAAATCCTGCTGGAGTAATGAGCCTAACCAGCAGCTCGTTAGCCCAACCAGCCAGTTGGAGAAACGTGCATAATCTTTACCTTGTCTATCACTGGGTAGAATTTATTGATTTTTTTGGTATTCATGCCATTTAAATCATGCTAAGAGTGCTGTGCTCAGAGGTTGTTTCTGGATTTGATGACATGGAGCCTTCAGGGAAAAAGCCAAAGGGTCTGCACTGCCCTGGGACATAATCACGAGATGCTGTGCCTGCCGCTTCCTGACGTGAGTGCAGGTCACGCAGACGGGTTCACACACTCTCTTCTTCCACAAGTGTGTGCAAGCACTTTCAGCAGACCTTCCCTTTGGTCGAAGTTTGTTCTGCCTCTAAAATGTGACAATACTTATTATCTGTAGCATTTTAGCAACTTGGGGAGAGCGTCACGTAGGTTAAAGTCTGTTAGCTAAGTGAGTCAGCAGCAATTTTACAGACGTTAACAAAACGGCAGCAGTATACTAGATGACTACCTATGTTCTTTCATGTTTAACTTGTTTAGATTTATTTGAGTGCTTTACGTTAATTTTCATACTTCCTTAAAGGCTAGACCATTTCAGAATGTCTCCATCAAAGCAGTCATTGTCTAGAGTTCTCCATAACTGAGTAAGAATATGTATAACGAAGGTTTGTTTTCACTATAGGGTTCAATATTTATTTTTGTGCTTATGATGGAATTCTCATTGCTAACCGCATGGCTGGAAGGACGACCCTGCATGTAAACCAATGCAAAGCTGCTCATGCAAAATGCTTCTGGAACTGCCGGAGTATTGCTCTAGCTAATTTGACTGCTATTTAGACTTTTTTCCTGTTCTGTGTTATTGGTGAAGTTGAGTTCCAAGTAAATTTCCAAGGTTTGATACACCTCAAAGTATTGTTCCTTGATTCTAAAATAACACTAAAGTTATCCACTGACAAATTCTAATTCGATAAACGTTTCAAAGGGTGTTTCAACATCAATTTCAAGCCACATTTAGAATTTATAATTCTTCGAACTGATTGGAATCTTGCCAGAAGTGCTATGAAAGTTGAACTTCAAAGTTTTACAAATGTTCAGTTACTTTCAGTTACTTTTCTACTCTTTTTGATTGTTGCTTGAAGCAGAAGTAACACATTTTTAAGAAGGAGCATAACTAAGATGTTCTGAAAGAGAACCCCATCTTTTATTATTGTTCACTTCATTTCTATAGCAACAGGGTGCTGGGTATTTGCTTTTCAAATATATTTGGTTACAGGTATTAATACTATCTAGAGCTAGTACCAAACTGTTTAATGCTAAAGCTAATCGTAAGCACCTGTCCTAAACTTTAATAGTAACTTTGTATTATTAAAGTTGTTATTTTCTACACTTCATAACAGGATAATATTGAAATTTTGATTTTATTTTTGGCCAAAAAATCTTGCTTCTAGATGAAAGTTGCATCACCAAATTATTGAAATTGGTGATGGATATTTTTCTATTGCCATTTCTTGGGAACTACATAGTTTGTGTTTGTTCAACACTGATGACTATCTTGAACAGCATGGAATCTAATGAGATGATCCCAGACTAAATCTTTTGGTTTAGCTTTTTTAGTAACTTCCAGTGTGTTTTTCTATTGCTGTAGTATAGAAATTAGAATTTCTAAGAAGTATTTTTGAAAAGCAAATTTGATGTAGTTTACATAATCATTCTGGAAAAGCAGTCTTAGCTTTTTAAAAAGTAAATGATCAGTAAATGTCACTAGAGATATCAATAAATATTTGCCATTTAGCACCATCATTTTCATTGAAAGTTGGGGCTGGATTAAAAAAAATTTCTGTGCTTTAAACCAAAACCTAAGGGAAAACTTGCCTTTAACTTTTTGTCCCAAGAAACTCTTTGCACATTTTGATCAATTTGGATCGTGGCTAATAATCTTTATTTACATAGTCAGATTTATTGGCTGGCATAAGCCTGAAGTTTTCTACAACAAAACAAATACCTTATGATTTTTTCTCTCTCTCAGTTATTTACTTAATTATACAACAACAACATTGGTCCTTTTTAAGATGAGAGAGAAAAAAATTTCTAACTTGATCCAAATGAGGCAAGGTTAAAGTAATTTGAGAAATATTGAACCTGTTAATAGAAACATTATAACTTAGGTATGGGTTTTTTGTTTGTTTTGATTTTTGTTTTATTATTATTTTTTTTGCTTTTCCATGAATATTGTCTTCTCAAAAAATATTTATTCTACCTAGCTCATATGGATCCCAAATATTTAAAGCAGTAATATATGTGTAGAATTTGCTGTTCTAATAATAGATTAATAACTAAAGGCAATGCAAAATGTCAAACACCACACTAAATAGTGCTTTGTAAAAGAACCCTTGCTATTTTTTTTTCTGATGGACTCTGGTAGCCCCCGTCGGAGGTACTGCTCTGAGGCTGCTGACACGATGGTGTCAGGTTTTCTTTCTTACGTATCCCCTCTTGGATTTTTGTTTATTGTTTATACCATGGAACCATGATAACCTCTGATGAATTAAGTGAAGCTAATGGTAAACATGGCAAAGCAATTAAACAGTTTGTATAGTCTTTATAGTAATTAAGAAAATCATAGGAAAGAAGTTCAATTTTTCATGAAAAGAGATAATTTCTGATTCAGTCTTACACAGAAAAGAACTAAATGCAAACTACCTGCTTATAATAAATCTGTGTACATTAGCATGAGAGTTTTGAATATGAACAAACAGGGAAAAAGGAGAAGTTGCTACAGGGACTAAAGTTAGAATCACGTGGCTTCAAAGTTTGTGGAAAGTTTTTTTTCCTTTTTTTAATGTTCTGTGTATGTGTCAAGGTTTTAGACGTGAGTTCTTCAAAGTTGTCAGACCACGTTTCCCTTCCGCTGATTTGGAGCTCATTTTCCAACTGCTTGTACAAGTAAGATTTTAAACAATTTTAAAGAAATTATAAGCTGGCTTTTTAATTCAAAATTCAGGTGGAATTATTGCTGTGGTTTCATTGCTGAGAATTCTTCTCTTTCTGCCTTTCATTTTCTTTTTGACACAAATTGATTGAGACATTTTAAAGTTTTACTGCCTGTGTAAGACAGTGTAAGTTTTACTGGGTAAGGCAGTAAAACTTTTGGTTTGGGATGCTTTTTCTTCCCTGTTATTTTTGACTAATCTGTGCTTATTTTGAAAGGGAACTTAATATACATTACCTTGTCAAAGCCTCAGTATTGTTTACAGTTGGTGACTAAAGCTAGATGAAAATTGCTCGATGTGTACATGAGAGTGTGCGTTCAGTACTGGGGACAGGAGAGCATGGCCACAGCTTTTTGCTACTCTTATTAAGTTCTGAAAAATATATATTTTTTCCAAATCCCAGTGAGTCAGTCTGTCCTGCTGGAGCTGCTCTGTGTTACTCACTAGCACATCTGCTGCAAGGGTTTAAAAACCCCAGGACACAGCCTCGGCCTGAGGTATGTCTCCGGGGGGGTCCCTGGGCCCCCTCACAGCTGCTAGTCCTCCTCGCCCACTTCCCTTTTGCACTTGTGTGTGAAACATACAGCCCTCGGTGACCCTGCTCACTACACCCCTTCTGCACACGTCCTCCAGCATCTCGTGGATCTGGGCTTTATATGTTCACCTAAACTTAAGAACCTCATAGGACAAAAATATTGTGTTGTCTGCCTTGCAGATTTTTCTCCCTTTCCAACTATCTTGAAACAACATAGTGTTGCATGAATAATAGGCATTCAAAGCATTATTGCTAAACAAGTGAAATTAAATGTCTATTTGTAGAGAGTGATTATTTTTTAGTATCATAAAAAAATCTCTTATGCTATGATTTCTGTTTAATTTCTTGATTCTTATGGTGTAATATTTATCCCATAATACATGTAGAGTTTGTGACAAAAATATCCTCTGTCTTCTATTTGTTGTGCAAAAGAAAAAGCATGAGGTGATTACTCTTTCCCTTAAAATAACAATCACAAAACTAGTGGATAAAGACCATATGTTGTATAATCACTAACAGTCATTATTGGTAAGCTTTAAATCTGCTTTTTCTTCATTTGTTTTGGAGATAGTATGTTAATGGATTGCTGATTGCAGGTGTGTGTTCATAAATTTATATTTGATTGGATTTCAGAAAGTCAGCAAAAAGTGACATTCTATTAATATTTTGCATCTTTCCTCATTGGGCAGGGGTTTTGGAATGTCCTTTGCTGATTTTCTCCCCACCTTTCTTTCTTCCTTAAAATAAGCCCTCTATTTGATTTATTTTAGTTACTTAAAAGGGCTACATAAAGTTATTTTTATGGCTCTTAAAACATAAAATGTCAATAACTAGTTGAACAGAGGGATGCTGGTGATAAAAAATAGATCTTGATCACTAATTATTACACTAATGACAAAAACTATCATAGGAGCTAATTTGAGTTAAAAAAAAATAACTGATTTTTGCTGAGTGCAGTGGCTCACGCCTGTAACCCTAGCTCTCTGAGAGGCCGAGGCGGGAGGATCACTCAAGGTCAGGAGTTTGAAACCAGCCTGAGCAAGAGCAAGACCCTGTCTCTACTAAAAATAGAAAGAAATTAATTGGTCAACTAATATATATAGAGAAAATTAGCCGAGCATGGTGGCACATGCCTATAGTCCCACCTACTCGAGAGGCTGAGGCAGGAGGATTACTTGAGCCCAGGAGTTTGAGGTTGCTGTGAGTTAGGCTGACGCCATCGCACTCTAGCCCAGGCAACAAACTGAGACTCTGTCTCAAAAAACAAACAAATAAGCAAAACAAAACAAAATGGAAAACACACACACAAAAAAATAACTTATTTTTTTAAAAAAGGAAATGAATCATCACAATGAAGCATATAACATTAGAATAAAAGATACAGGTGGAAAATACGGGTAGGGAAAACAAGGGCGAGGGAGTTTTATGACTCTAGTATCCTTATTTAAGGTCACTTCTAGAGGTACCCTACCCATTTGGCTCTGTACTTCCTGCAGCAAACAGATAGTTGTAATTTTCACATCATACATATAAAAATATACCAGTCACTCAGCGTAAGTAAAGATTTTGCTGATACTGAAAACAATGAAATGGCTATTTATAGTTTTTATAATGAGGGCACTGAGTGATACTGGACTATGCATCAACAATGTCCTTCTAATATGTACAATATGGAATTTCTCACACGTTTTTATGTCCTATGTAGAGCATCATGTCAGTTCTAGGAAGGAATCTAACAACATCGTACCTACTGTTTTGATACAAATGTCTTTAAATCCACCATAGTCTGCCTTGATCAAAGGACAAATGCATCATTCAATGAATGGATCATTTTTTTCCTAGCAGCACCAGGGGAGCCCTCACTGTTCTGTCTGTGAGATATTTGTGTGCTCTGAGTATCACCTCATGGCGAGGTGAGGCTTCTCTTTGCGGAGCGAGGCCTCAGTAGACACAGCCCACACCAGCACCTGCCTGTGCAGGTGCCTCAGGAAGATATTTTGGGCAGGACCAGAGTGTTTTTAGAAAACAATTCTGCATCTAATATAATGTTCTGAGGTATTTATAACATCTAACACGGCCACAGAAGTTTTTATTTGTCATTGAGGTCCTTAGATTGTGTTTAGCACACATACATGTACGCATGCCTGTGTACAAATGTACATATGTAGATACATAAATTTCCACAAAAATACATGTGCTTCATAAAAACAGCCAATATTTTTATTTCAAAAACTTCAACCATAAAACAAAATTGACAGAACTTTATTATAAAAACCCATATACGCACAACTGAAATTCTGCCATTAACACTTTATTATACTTGTTTTATCACATGTCTGCCCATCTATCTCTCCACATTGCAGACATCCATATACTGCTCCCCAAATAGTGATTAAAAGTCATTGAAGTTCAATATTTGTTATAATTTTTGTTATAAACAAGTATTATAATTTATATAAGTATATATAAAATATTCACATTAGATGATATAAAATATTATCTTAGCCTATTTAATGTTGCCATAAAGGAATGCTGGAGGCTGGGTAATTTATAAGGAATAAAGGTTTATCTGACTCATGATTGTGATATCTGGAAAAGTTCAAAATTGAGCATCTGCATCAGGCAAGGACTGCAGGCTGCTTTTTTTTCACTCAGCATTATGTTTTTGAGATTTATCCAAATTGTTGTATGCATCAGTTGTCTTTAAAAAATACTGAGTAGTGTTCTATTGTATGAATATACCACCATTTGTTTATTTGTTGACATGTAGGCTGTTTCCAGATTTGGGCTATTATGAATAAAACTGCTAAAAGCCTATTTTCATTTCATCTGGATATATACCTAAGAGTGAAATTGTGGGGTTGAGTGTATTTTTCATTTTATCAGTAACTGCCAGTCGATTTTGCAAGGTGGTTGTGCCATTTAACACTCATCACTGCCCAAGACTTTCAGTTGCTCCTTGCCTTCACCAGCATTTAGTGTTGTTGATATTTTTAATTTTAGCCATTCTTGTGGGCTCTGTAGTGCTCTGTAGCATTCTGTAGGCTCTCTTATTTGGTTTTAATTTGCATTTCTCTACAACTAATGATGTTGGGTACTTTTTCATGTACTTTTTGGTTACGTTACATCTTTTCTGAAGTATCTGTTTAAAATTTGCCCATTTAAAAAATTGGGGTAGTTGTCTTATTCTTTAGTAGCAGGTATGTTTTATAAATCTTAGATGCAAGTCCTTTCTCAGATAAAGAGTTTTGAATATTTTCTTCCTGCATGTAAATTTCATTTATGTTCTTAGTGATATCTTTTCATGAGCATAAGGTTTTAATTTTGATGGAGTTTAATTCATTAATTTTTCCTCATACTTATTGCTTTCTGTAACCTGAGAAGCCTTTGCACACATACTCCTAACTATGAAAGCTAATCTGTATTTTCCTCTAAAAGCTTTATGGTTTTAGCTTTTACATTTAGGTCTATGGTCCACCTTGAATTAATTTTTGTATGGATTGAGTGTCATTTTTTTCCCATAAAGATATCCAGTTATTTCAGTTTCACTTGTTAAAATGACTATCTTTTCTCCAACAGACTCCTTTTGTGACTTTTCAAAATTCAGATTATCATTAGATGTGTGGATATATTGCTAGGCTCTCCATTCTTTTTCCTTGATCTGTTTGTTGATCCTTAAGAGCTATGGTATATTATCCTGTTTGGAACTGGACAGTGATTCTTGGAGTCAGATAGTTGTAAGTCCTCCAACTTGGTTACTCTTTTATAAGATCACTTTGGACAGTCTAGGTCCTCTATTATTTCTGTAAAAACTTTATAATCAATTTGTCAAAATTTATCTAAGAACCATTTTGGGATTATGATTATGATTCTTTTGAATCTAGAAATCAATTTGGGGAAGAACTGATATAGAAACACATGGAGTTCCGCAATCTTTGAACATAGCACATCTCTTCATTTCTTTAGGGCACTAATTTCTTTTGACAGCATTCTATATAGTTTTAAATGTTGAGGTCTTGTTTCCATTTTATGTTAAGTTTATTTCTGGTATTATACTTTTTGCTAGTATTATAATTGGATTTAAATATTTTTTAGTTTTCAGTTGTTTTGTTAGTATATAAAATACATTATATATGTATATATTAACTGTATACTGCAGCTTTGTTAATATCATTTATTATTAGTGTAGTAATTGTTAGACTTTTCTCTATAAACAATCATGCTATATGCAAATAAAGATAGTTTTACTTCTTTCTTGCTGCTCTCTTTATTGCTTATTTCTTTTTCTTGTCTCTTTGCAATGACTAGAACTTCCATATGTTAAATAGAGATAAAAGAATGGGCATTCTTTCCTTGTTCGTGATCTTAGGAAGAAAGTGTTTAATATTTTACTATGAAGTGTGATATTAGCTGTAGGCTTTTTGTAGATCCCCTTTATTAGATTTAGAAAGTTTCCTTTCATTCTTGGTTTTCTGGGTGTTTATTAAAAATGCAAAATGAATTTTTTGTTACAATTTTTTTAATGATTTTTCTGTTTATTAAAATGATCATGTAGTTTTAAATTTTATTCTGTTAATGTGATGGATTACATTGATCCTTAAATGTTAAACCAAACTTGCAATACTGGGATTAACCCTGTTTGATCATAATTGCTGGGTTTAATTTGCTAATTTCGTTGCATATATTTGCATCTCTTTTTATGGATGATATGGTCTGAAATTTCCTTTAATTCTTTTGTAATACCTTCGTCAGATTGTGGAATGACCTTATATAATGAGTTGGGAAGTATCCCCTTTCCTCTGTTTCCTGAAAGAGTTCATATAAGATTGGCTTATATAAGATTGGTTTAGAATTTACCAGTGAAAATGTGTGAACCTGGAGTTCTTTATAGAAAGGGTCTTGATAACAAATTCATTTTGTTAAATAATTACAGAGTTATTCACATTTTCTGTTTCACTGTGTCAATTTTTGTAGGATATAGTTTTCAAATAAATTTTCCATTTAATCTAAGTTTTCATATTTGGTGGCATAAATTTTTGGTAATATCTAATTTTCCTTTAATGTTTGTAGGATCTGTATTGATAACTTCTTTTTCATTGTTGATGTTGGCAACAATTTGTGTTCTTTCTCTCTTTTGCTTGATCAATCTAGTGTATCAATTTTTGTTGATCTTTTCAAAAAACCACCTTTTGACTTGATAATTTTTTCTATTTTTCTTTCAAAATAAGTTTCATTGATATCTGCTGTTAATTTCATTATTTCCTTCTTCCTACTTACACTGGGTTTACTTTTATTTTTCTAATTCATCAAGTGGAAACTTAGTCATTAATTTTTAGAACTTTCTTCTTTTTAAAATAAGCATTTAAAGCTATAAATTGCTTTCAAAACACTAGCTGCATCTCACAAGTTTTGATATGTTTTTACTCGGAATCAGCTAGAAATATTTTCTCTCTTTATGATTTTTTCTTTGATTTATGGATCATTTAGAAGTGCACCATTTAATTTACAAATATATTAGGATTTCCTAATTGTTTGATTTCTAATTCGGTTGTGGTCAGAAAATATTCTCTTTGCGACTTCAAAATTCTTAAATCTATTTAGACTTGTTTTACAGCCTTGTATATGGTTTATTTTTTTAATGTACTGTGTGTACTTGAAAACAGTAGATATTCTGCAGTTGTGCTATAAATATCAGTTAGGGAAAGATGGTTAAAAATCTTCTGATCATCTATGTAATTATATTTTGTCTAGTTGCTATACCAGCCGTTAGGAGAAAAATGTTACAATCTTTAATTTTTGCTGCAGAATTATGTATTTCTTCTCTTACTGCTATCAATTTTGCATTTTTAACTTTGAAATAAGCACATACACATTTATGATTGTCATGTCTTCTTAATGAACTGAACCTTTCATCATTATGAAATGTCCCTCTTTATCTCTGTTACTACATTTTGTTGTGAAGTATATTTTATCTGATATTTTTTTGTTTTTTATTTTTTTTTAATTTTAGCATATTATGGGGGTACAAGTGTTAAGGTTACGTATATTGCCCATGCCCCCCTCCCCCCTCGAGTAAGAGCTTCAAGCATGTCCATCCCCCAAACATTGCACATTTTACTCGTTGTGGTTGTATACACCCATCCTCTCCTCCCTCTCCCACCCTCCCAACACCCGATACATGTTACTCCTATATGTCCACTTATGTGTTGATCCGTTAATACCAATTTGCTGGTGAGTACATGTGGTGCTTGTTTTTCCATTCTTGAGATACTTCACTTAGTAGAATTATCTGATATTAATATGGTCACTCCAGCCTTCATATGGTCACTGTATTCACAGTATATCTTTTTTTATCTGTATTAGTCAAGGTTTCTCAGAGAAACAAAACCAACAGGGTATACAAATATATAAGAAGGAATCTAATATGGAATTGGCTTACATGCTTATGGAGGCCGAGAAGTCCAGTGATGTGATGTCTGCAAGCTGGAGACCCAGGAAAGCCGGTGGTGCAGTTTAGTCAGTCGGAGGACTTGATACCGAGGGTAGGATGCGAGGGATGGCGGCAGGGAGTCTGCCAGAGGAAATCCTTAGCCCAGGAACCTGGAGCTCAGATGTCCAAGCGCAGAAGATGGGTGTACTAGCTCTAGATGAAAGAGCAAATTTGCCATTCCTCCACCTTTTTAATCCTATTCAGGCCCTAGAGGATTGGATGATACCCACTCACGTTGGTGAGGGCAATCTGCTTCACCCAGTGTGCTGATTCAAATGCTAATCTCTGTTGGAGACACCCTCACAGACATATCCAGAAATAATGTTTAACGAGATACCTGGAATTCCTTAACCCAGTCAAGCTGACACATAAAATTAACGCTCACACTATCTATTTATGTTTAACCTATCTGGGTCTTTATTTTTATAGTGCGCTTCTTAAGACAGAATATAGTTGTGTCTTGCTTTTTTGTCTATTCTTATAATTTCTTTTAACTGAAGTATTTCATCCAGTAAATCTAAGTATGTCATTGTTGATATTTTATTATCTATCATCTATTTTTTATTGCTTTGTTTCTCCTTTCTTGCCTTCTTTTGGACTTTTGAATGTTTATCAGAATGCCATTTAAATTTGCCTGTGAAACTTGTTGATCTCTATTTGTGTTATTTTTAAAGTGGTTGTTCTAGGAATGTATTGTGAACTAAAATAAAATCTTAAGCCCCCCAGCTAATGGAATAGACCCCTTCTTGGCCAAGGGGACCTCAGAAATTCCCTAAAGCCAAGTTGCTGGCCAGGAGAGGGAGGTCAAATACACCTCATCATGCCCTTTCCCTTCTTGAAGATGTCCTTTGTAACTCCTTAACAGGCCTGAGGCTATGCAAGACAAAGCTTAAACCACACCTGCAGGTTATCAATTTACTTGACAGATCTTGTGAATCTGAGTATATGTCTGATGACTTGTCTCTGATTAACAGTCTTCCTTATTTTAACTTAAAATATTCCAAGCCTTTAGACAAACCTTCATTTCTTTAGCCAATCACAAATAAAAGAATCTTAAAAATCCTCCTGTAACCTGTAATTCCCTGCTTCTTGATATGTTCTATCTTTTTGGGCCAAATCAACGTATGCCTTTCATGTATTGATTTATGACTTTATGTGTAATTCTGTCTCCCTGAAATGTTTAAAACCAAACTGTTACCCAACCACGGTGAGATCACTTGCTTAAGGCTTTTGAGGCATGGCTCTCCTGGCCATGGTCACACATAGTCGGCTCAGAATAAACCTCTTTAAATTATTTTACAGAGTTTGGGTTCTTTTTTGTTATCAATATCTTCTTAACTTTTCATAGTCTGTTTAGAACTAGAATTGCATATTTATGAAATGCAAAAACCTTGTAACCATACAGGGCTATTTATCATAACCCCTGCTATGATCTATGCTGTAGTTGTTGCAATGTATGTTATTACAGTTATGTACATTGTAAATCTCACTAAATCATGTTAAAATTTTTGTTTTAAACAGTCATGTATTTTAAAGTCTTTTTATATTTACCTAGATTTTTACCATTTCAGGTACTTTTCATTCCTTCCTGAAAATCTGAGTTTCCCTCTAGTATCATTTTGTTCAGCCTGGATAACTTTCTAATGAATTTTTTGTAGCAGATATTTTCTGTAAACAAATGCTTCGCTTTATATTATTTTTTAAATGTCTTTATTTTACCATCATTCTTTTTTTTTTTTTTTTTAGACAGAGTCTCACTTTGTTGCCCAGGCTACAGTGAGTGCCATGCATCAGCCTAGCTCACAGCAACCTTGAACTCCTGGGCTCAAGCAATCCTGCTGCCTCAGCCTCCCAAGTAGCTGGGACTACAGGCATGTGCCACCATACCTGGCTAATTTTTTCTATATGTATTAGTTGGCCAATTAATTTCTTTCTATTTATAGTAGAGACAGGGTCTTGTTCTTGCTCAGGCTGGTTTCGAACTCCTGACCTCGAGCAATCGCCTGCCTCAGCCTCCCAGAGTGCTAGGATTACTGGCGTGAGCCACCGCACCCAGCCATATTTTACCTTCATTCTTGAAGGATATTTTCACTGTTGTGACAGTTTTTTTTTTCTTTCACTTGAAAGATATTGTTGCACTAGTTTTTTCAGCTTCCTTAGTTTCTGATGAGAAGTCAGTGAGCATTCAGACATTGTTTCCCTATATTAATAGGCTAGTTTTTCTGGAAGCTTTCAGGATTTTCTCTCTGTCTTTGGTTTTCAACACTTTGTTTATATGTACCTGGGTGTGGATTTATTTGTATTTATCCCACATAGGATACACTGAGCTTCTCAAATCTGTAAATTCACATCTTTCCCCAAATTGAGAAATTTTTTGGCCATTATTTCTTCAAAGATTGTTCTGCCCCATTCCCTGTTCTCTCCTTTTGAAATTGTATACTATATAGTTATCATATATTAGATATTTGAATATTATCCCACTAGTCTTTGAGTCTCTGTTATAATTTAAAACATTTTTTCTCTTTTTTCAGATTGGACAATTTCTATGGGTCTCTTTTCAAATTAATTGACTTTTTCCTCTGTATTTCCATTCCTGCTGTTAGACTTATTCAGTAATTTTTTAATTTCAGAATTAAAAACAGTCCTAGAATTTTTGTTTGATTCTTTTTTACATTTTTTGAAATCTCTCTGCCTAGCTTCTTTGTCTTTTCATCCCACTAGAGGTATGTAGACATCTGAGAATTGTTTCTTTGGGGACTGTGGCTGCATTGTCCTGCTAGTTCTGCTGCTCTTCTGTGTGCAGATTTCCACATGGGGAGCCACCTTCCTGCTCACTCATCTCCCTGTTCTCTACTGCATGCTGTTTGTCATGAAGATATCAAGTATTGACATTTATGTTAAGAAAGAGTTTCAAAATTCATTATTATTTTTCTCAAATCAGTGTTATCTGGTCTACAATAGGTGATTCTCACTTTTTGATGTGTGTCATGGCGTAAGGGGTGGATTACACATAAAGTTTGTGGAGGGTGTCGGTGCGGGTGGGCAGAGGTGGAAATCTCATTGTGCATATACAGTATGGTCCTCACAGCTTTATTCCAAAGGAGAACCAAGATCTTGTTTTGTTTATTACTCTATTTAATAACTGGATTTCTAATATTATAAAATATTTAATATTGTGAAATTCTTTGATCTGTATCTTACTTGGCTGGAATATATTTCCAAATATATTTTCTCAGGAATGTGTCAGAGATATATTTTATAAAATTTTCCCCCTTTTAAATTGACATATAATTCACATGCCATGAAATTATTCTATTAAAGTATGCAATTCAGTGGGTTTTAGTATGTTCACAAAGTTGTGAACCATCACTACTATCCAATACCATATATAAGTCCAGAACATTTCCAACACCCCCAAAAGATACCCTGTACCTACTTGTAGTTACTCTTTATTCCCCTCTTCCCTCAGCCCCTGGACACCTCTAATCTACTTTCTGTCCCCATAGATTTGCCTGTTTTGAACATCTCATATAAGTGGAATCATACAATATATGGCCTTTTACATCTGGCTATATTTGGGTTGTTTCCATTTTTTGGGTATTATGAATAGTGCTGCTATGAACATTTGTGTACAAGTTTTCTCATGGACATACGTTTTCATTTCTCTTGGGTATATTTGGGAGTGAATTTGCTAAGTTCTCAGTCCTGTCTTAGAAATTTATTGTTAGCATCACACGTCACAGATAATACAGTTATCATATCTTGGAGTTTTAACTCTTTCTTTCAAAAACTAAAGTATTTCTCTATAATCATTTTTTCCTACGTAGATGTGTAGAGAATTTTGTTTTGTCATAAATGCAGGCAGCCTCCAGCAATGTGTGTTTGGCAAGATCAGATGTCACTGTTTGCTTCCTGAGAGCTCTCTGCCCAGCACCCTTTGTGTTCTGTTGTGTTATTGATACGGAAAATGGCGGGTGCCGGGACGCGGCCACTTGCCGCATCCCCGTTGCTCTGCATCTCCTCGGGCCAGTGCTGCGCGTGGCCAGTTGGAGGGCACGCTGCTAGGGCCGGACCCCCGCGGCACACAGCTGCCCCGAACCCCCACGTGCCTCCAGAACCCCGCTTGCCGGAATGCCCCCAGGCCCACATGCTGCTGCCTGTTTCTGGCCATGCTGTTTGTGTGATCCTGATTGGGTAATTTCTGAATCCCACTGTTTTTGATTGGATGTTAAAACTTGTTGCTGATTGGATGTTAAAGCTTGTAGTTGATTGGACGCTTCTTGAGCCCTACCAAGGGTATAAAAGCAGGGGCAGAAGGGCAGGAATGGGGAACATCCAAAGACATGAAGAAAGCTGTAACACTAGGTGTGCTGAGCCTGCTGTAGAAGAATAAAGGCTGTTCTCTGACTCTTCATGTGCCACTCGGTTCTTTCCCTGGTCAAATGAATAAGAGCTGTAACAAGAGCTGTGACGCTAGCTGTATACACTGCCGCAACAGTTTGGTTCCCTGATCGGGAAAGCCGACCAAGCTGGCCCCTTGAAGCCACCGGATCAGCAAACAAGACAGACAGAGAATGGCACAAACGGCGCGGGCAGAGGGCTGAGATCTATGGTGTGGATGGCGAGTGGTCTGCACCCGGACGGTGGACGGCACCGAGCACCATCTCTCTCCTTCACCAAGGGCTGTTGGCCAAGGGCAATAAGCTTGCCGAGGCCTTGCTGAGGGAGGGGAAGCAGGGGCACTGACGTAGGCCATGCTGTGACAGGCCTCCCGGCAGGTACTGACCCCCACAGTGCTGTTGGCTACAATAGCAGGAGGCTGAGCGGGTGGGTGCCAGGCTTAGCCAGCTGGAGCGGCAGACCAAGGCCAGGATGTCGGACAAGGTAGGGTCCCCGGGACCTGCCCGAGATTGGCCTGTCACGGAAGAGGAGCTCCATCGGCTCCTAGGTTGTAGGCCTGTCAGTGGGATTGAAGAGGAGCCCCATTGGCTCCCGCGGTGTAGGCTCTTCAGTGGGATGGAAGAGGAGCCCCATCGGCTCCTAAGGACAGGGTTACCCCAGGGGAGGGGATGTGTAACCTCTGAGTGAATGTGAGTGGAGGGAACAGGGACTGCGGTCATTGTGTCGGTAGCCCCACAGCTTCGGCTACGGGGTTTGAGTGGGTCCTAATCTGGGGTTCTGTGGTGACATTGGCATAACAATGATTGCCAAGACGCGCCTAAGTTCCCTCAAGGGACACAACTAGGCGGACACCTGAGAGCAGGAAAGGAGTGTTGTTGAGCGGCGTAGGCAATGGGATCACTGGTTAGGAGCTAGAGCAGGGATCAGAGTCTAGGCAGGGACAATGTTCAGGAAAGCAGTGTTGTTGGGCGGTGTAGGGACCAGGAGTGCTGGACAAACATGAGAGGGTTCGAATCCAAGCCAACAGTTCTAAGGTATATGTTGACAAGTTTTGTGTGTTCAGTATGGAGAGTGGTGACTGGGATTGCATCTCCACTCATCTGCCAGTTGCAGTCTGCCCCGGCCTTCCAGATGCCTCTGCATGAAATGCGAGGTCCGTTGCAGGTTTGGGATGATGAAATCATCCAGCCAGGGCAACCTGCCCTGTATTATCAGCCTTTCTCCACCACCAATCCATTGAATTGGAAACACCATACGCCGTCCTACTCAGAGAAACCGCAGGCCCTCATCGACCTCCTGGAGTCTATCTTCCAGACTCACCGTCCCACGTGGGAAGATTGCTGGCAACTCTTGCTGACTCTCTTCAATACTGAAGAACGGCGTCGAATCATGATTGGAACTCAGAAGTGGCTGCAGGAACGGGTGCTGGCGGGCACCCTGGATGTGGAACAGTGGGCATCACGAGCGGTGCCTGAGACCAACCCAGAGTGGGATTTCAACGCACCAGAAGGACAAGCAGCACTCGAGTGGTACCGAGAGGCTCTTCTCCAAGGAGTGCGAGAAGGGGCCAAAAAGCTGACCAACATGAACAAGGTTGCCCTAATTACCCAGAAGCCAGAGGAGTCACCGTATGACTTCTGCGAGCGCCTCTGTGAGGCATACTGGGTATACACACCTATTGACCCGGAGGCAGCCGAAAACCAGAGAATGGTGAATGCAGCGTTTGTTGGGCAATTGGCCTCCGACATTCGGAGGAAGTTGCAGAAACTGGAAGGATTTGTAGGCATGCATATCATGCAGTTAATGGAGGTGGCCCAGAAGGTGTACGTCAACCAGGACCAGACCGCTCAGAGGGAGAAAGACCAGAGGATGAAGAAAAAGGCTGCCCTCCTGGCTGCTGCCCTCAGTAGATCCAACCCATTCAAGCAGCTTAGACCCCCACAAAAGGGGGGAACCAGAGGACAGGCGCCCCTGGCGGGAGACCAGTGTGCCAGTTACAAGGGGTTTGGGCACTGGAAGAATGAATGCCCCCACAAGGGAAGTCAGCTAGTGCGGCCTGGATCCCCACGAAAGGGGGAAACCAGAGAACGGGCACCCTTGGCCAGAGACCAGTGGGCCAACTGCAAGGGGTTTGGCCACTGGAAGAATGAATGTCCCCACAAGAGAAGTCACCTGTTGCAAAGGAGGGCTCCGTTCAGGACAACCCAACAGAAACCGGAAGCCCAAGAGCTAGTGGGGCTCGCTGGGATTGAGTCCGAGTTGGGCCGACTGGGTTCTTTCAGCCCTTAGGAATCCACAGTCAGATGGAAGTAGGGGGCCAACAGATGACATTTGTGGACGTTGGAGCAGAACATTCAGTTATAAGGCACGAGGTCCTCCGCATGCCAGACTGTCCGGTGCCTCTTTTGGGACGGGACTTGCTGAGCAAGTATGAGGCAGACGTCATCCAGAGGACCGAGGAGCTGGAGGAGACCAAAAAGAAGCTGGCAGAGAAAGATAAGGAGTGCGCTGACCTGAGGCGCAACCACCAGTGGGCAGTGGGCTCCCTGCAGGCCTCCCTGGATGCTGAGACCAGGCCCACAACGAAGCACTGAGTCTCAAGGCGAAGATGGAGGGTGACCTCAGTGACCTGGAGCTGCAGCGGGGCCATGCCACCCAGCAGGCCACGGAGGCCAAGGCGGCCACACGGCTGCTGCAGGCCCAGCTGAAGGAGGAGCAGGCAGGGAGGGATAAGGAGCAGCGGATGGCAGCTGAGCTCCGAGAGCAGGCGCAGGCCCTGGAGCGCTGGGCTGTGCTGTTGGCTTGTGAGCTGGAGGAGCTGCGGGCTGCGCTGAAGCAGGGTGAGCGCAGCCGGTGGCTGGTGGAGCAGGAACTGTTGGAAGCCACCAAACGCCTCAACCTCCTGCATTCACAGAACACAGGCCTCCTGAACCAGAAGAAGCAGCTCGAGGTGGATTTGTCCCACCTGAGTGGGGAGGTGGAGGAGGCCAAAAAGGCCATCACCGATGCCACCATGATGGCTGAGGAACTGAAGAAGGAGCAGGAAACAAGTGCACACCTGGAACGGATGAAGAAGACACTGGACCAGATGGCGTGGGAGCTCCAGGCCCGGCTTAGGGCTGAACAAGCTGCCCTCAGAGGTGAGAGGCAGGTTCCTATGGGGGTACTGGCACAGACTGTGGGCCCCTGGCAGAGGCCAGTGGCCAGTCTGTCCAAGCAGCTGGACTCGGTAGCATTGGGATGGCCGCCTCGTTTGTTGGTTAAGAAGGTGGACTGGCATGTTTGGACAGAGTGTCCATGTGCGGACCTTGAACCCTGCCACCTTCCTTCCTACCAGGCCAGGGCCCCTGGACCATGACTGTGCTGAGGCCGTGGAGGAGGTCTGTGCAAGCCGGCCAGACTTGAGGGATGGCCTGTTGCCAGCACCTGACCTGGAGCTCTACACAGATAGTAGCAGCTACATCCAAGATGGCAAACAGTTGGCTGGCTACGCAGTCACCACAGGGAGCGAAGTCATCATGTCAGCCCCTCTGCCTCAGGGATGGTCAGCCCAGAGGGCAGAGTTATGGGCAGTCATCCAAGCCCTCAGGTATGCCCACGACAAAAGGGCCAATATATATACAGACTCCAAATATGCCTTCGCTACGGTGCACGTGCACGGGGCAATCTACAAGGAAAGAGGGCTATTGACCGCAGAGGGAAAAGAAATTAAGAATAAGGAAGAAATTCTTCAACTATTGGAAGCAGTGTGGGCACCAAAGGAGATTGCAGTCATCCATTGCAGGGGGCACCAGAAGGGCACAGACTCAGTCACCAATGGTAACCGTCTGGCAGACCAGGCAGCAAGGCAGGCAGCCAGTATGGGACAACCAGAGGATCCCACCAAATGCCACATTCTCCTGGCCCCCGAGTGGCCAAAGAAACCCAGGTACACACCAGAGGAAGACCAATGGGCAGAGCAGGAACAGGCCAAAAAAAAAAAAACCGCAGATGGATGGTGGCAGTTGCCCAAGCAAACCATCTTCATCCCAGAAAAGCTGGCCTATCCCATTGTGTCATAGTATCATAATCTGACTCATCTGGGAAAACAGCCCTTACCCAGTTGCTCCCCGATGCTATTATATAGCCAAACTCCCCTCAGTGGTAATGACAGCCAGTGCCGGTGCCAGACCTGCGCCAGGAACAATGCAGTGGCTAAACCAAGGCCAGCTCCAGGAATTCAGCACACTGGGGTGTCCCCATTTGAGGATGTGGAAGTGGATTTCACAGAAATCAAACCAAGCTGGGGATACAAGTATTTGCTGGTTATGATATGTACTTTCTCAAGTTGGGTTGAAGCTGTCCCCAC